>JAVSBV010128462.1:0-17884 GCA_033117975.1 Parotocinclus spilosoma
AACTCTCCTGTTTCCACCAGAACTGTCCGTCAGGATCCACAGGGTCAATAAACACGGCCGGGCTGCTATAGCCAAACTTTTGTCTAAAACCAGGTGTTTCAGTTTCATTGTCTAACCCCTGTACCATCTGTTGCATTTTGCGTATCTAGAGTGTACATGTGGGACTGTGGTCTCCTAGCGGTTAAGGTACTGGACTGTGGACCTGATGGTCCAGGGTTCAAATCTCACCTCTGCCAAAGCTGCCACAGTTGGGCCCTTAACCCACCATTGCTTGAATTGTAAGACTATCAGTTGTAAATTTTAATTGATTTAAAAGGCTGTTCTTACAGCTATAATTAATTAGATTGACCGTCCTCATCCTTAATGGTTTGCCATAAGGACATATCTTGGAGCATGTTTGCTGATAACTGCTTCAAATTAAAATTATGCAATAGTGTATACAAGTAAAATTGTTTTTTTAATGATGTACAAAATTGAGGGAATTGGATAATGCTGTTGTAGTTAGTATATCAAATAGTCTAGCTAACAAGTATAATAGCCAGTCAGACTAAGGTTTTATTAAATTTAAAATTATTTAGTTCTGTAGCTACAAAAACAAACTATATCAGCTGACAACTGCAGCTAAAATAGCTAACATGATACATATTGTACATATGTTAGTCAGCCAGTTGTTTTGTCTCTATAAATTTGCTGCCTATAGATTATTTATTTTGTCTGGTTTAGTTGTCAGACTAGAGGAGTCAACAAACTGCACTTCATCTCTCTCCCCCTCAACTAGATTAATGATCACTTTAATAAGAATTTAATAAGACAAATAACTTGATAAATTAGCTTTTAATTGCAAAATTAAACTTGTGGAAATTGTTTTCTGAACATAGAGCAGAGACATTCACACATCACTTCATGCTAGCTACAATTGAGTTGTGAGTCAGTAAATTATTGACTATAGTCTCTGGTGTACACACGCAGAGCTAACTACACAATGCCTTGTAGTTTTTTTCTCTGTTTTGTCTGCATCTGTATTTTACTTGACTTGTAATCAAAAGTTATTACCTTTATTTACCTAATTACTTACTCTGCTTCATTTCAGGCAGTTCTGCGGACAGACTTTCCGAGCTGGCAGCGTGTTGTGTCATAACCCATCTGAAAACGAGGAGAATGAGCGTGTGATAGAGGCAAACAGGAGGAAAATGATAGTGGATGTTCGCTTGGAGAATCGTGGAGAAAATGCTTACGGAGCCCTTTTTAACATCTCGTACTCCAGGAATTTACAGTTCTCTAGTCTTGTAATAAAGGTAATGCAGAGGGAAGTGTAAAGCTGGTAAATAACAAAAAAAAATTTCCCTCATGGAAGTCTTGAACCAAATTTATGTAGATTGGTTCTAATTGGTTTATAATACTCGAGGTTCCCCAAAAGCCCTTTCTGAAGAAAATGCAGAGAAAAAAAAAACACTGAATACATAACAATCTCTTGTTAACCAACTTGCAGTTGCAAGAAGTAGAGCTCCTAGCCAATTTGATTTACAGTTGATTTAAAATATTTGGAACACTTCATCAAAATTTCATTTACAATTGACATTTGTTTTCAATTACATTTACATTTACGGGATTTAGCAGACACCCTCCAGAGCAACTTACAACTTTTTCCTCATAGTTTCATCATAAGATTAGCTAAAAAGGTTTCTGCTAATCACACTACTGTACACTTTCAATGTAAGAACGTTCTAATGGAAGAACGATTTAAGCCATAGTACTGATAATCAATGATGTTCGGTTTAAAAAAAATGAGATACATACAACTGATTCCACTTACTTTTAACCAACAAAGAAATAAAGACTGACTTTTATCTTATTACAGGATAACTCAGACATACAGATCAACTGTCACCAAGAAGACAAGCAGAGAAATGAGAAGGCCTGTAATGTCAGTGCTCCCTTCATGAGAGCTAAGACACAGGTGAGTTTTTTGTCTTTACTGGTGTTCTAGTATTTCCTTGAATTATCATTTGTTAGGCGGGCCGGTGGTTCTGTGGGTAGCACTGTGGCCTTACAGCAAAAAGGTCTTGGGACCCTTCTGTGTGGAGTCTGCATGTTCTCCCTAAATCTGTGTGGGTTTACTCCTGGTACTCCTGTTTCCTCCCATAGTCCAAAGACTTGCATTAGGTTAATTAATTATCCTAAAGTGGCACTACTGTTTGAGTATGTGTATCTGTGTGAGTGTTCTGGTTGTTCCTGCTTGGTGCCCTGTGCACTCCGGTTTTTGGGTACTCCACAGTCCAAAGACATGCATGTTAGGTAATGCATAATTGATTTTTCTGAATTGTCATTGACTTGAATGTATTACATATACATATACAGTATTTAACATTTTGTCAATACAAATGTATAAAGGAAAACTACTTTAGTTGACAGTGGTCTAGAGGACAAAAGCTAAAGTTAGCAAATGTACCCGAGAGAACCACAACACTACATGTTCACTTACAATGTTATTTTCTTTTCTTCTGGAAAACGCTTAAAATAGCTACAAAATAATAGCTTTGCCTTGTAACTAGTTTACAGTCCGCTGACTACTAAAGGGCAGCAAGTAATTTTGGTGCCACAGATTTCCAGCAGTCCAGGTCTGACCCCTGCTTCATTGTACTTTCCGTTTGGAGTTTGGAAGAAGCCCATACTGACACGAGGAGAACTTGTATTAATACCACAAAGGTAGGCAAAGGGGGATAGGAAAAGAAGTCTTAAGAAAAACTCAAAACCTTGTATGAGGCTGTTTCTCTGGTAGGAAAACTTCTTATGGGCTGGATTTGACCACAGCAATTGACCATGATTTAAGGTTTTTGGGCAAATTTATTGGGTGTGGGAACTGCGGGGGAAATTTAAGGGGGCTTTGAAGAGGACAGGAAGGTAGTGAGGAGAAGGAGAACTAAGATAACATTCGAAGACAGGCAGTAATACAACTTTACCCAATTTTTCCAGACTGCAGTTTTTTCCTCAAACCTGACATTTCCATGGAATTTGCTTCTCTTATTAATCCTTCCGAAAGTGATAATTTTATGAGTCATTCTGTCTTGCCCTAAAGCAAGAATAGGAATAAGAAAGGTCAAAATAAGCCCTTTACATTTTGTAGAAGTAGGGAATCTCTGGTTAACTGTGAATAATACTCTCAATCTCTCAGTATTAGACATAGAATCTCCACGGACCTCTGCTTACGGGCTGTGTGGAGCTTAGCATGTTTTCCTCATATCTACATAGGTGTTTTCCAGGTTAACCAACTCAGCAATTGGATTGAATGACTCTAAATTGATTTGAGGTGGTAGAGTGTACGCAAAGCCCTGTGATGCCAGGGTGTGTCCCCAGTGTTTGTGTGACCCTCACTAGGTTAAAACTGTTAAAGGCTACTAAAGGGATGAATGGATGATCATTTGCATGTGCAGGAAGTGTGTGAGCCCATAATTAGATAGACGACTATTCACTCGTGTTTATGGTGCCATTTTATTTTAGATCACCTACTTTTGGAAGGCTCTACTGCAAAGAAGCTTGCACTTAAAGCATTTTAAGTAATACAATCATATTATTAGGTTTACACACACTTTTTCTACCTTCTCCTTTTCTCTTCTCTTTCCTGCGTCAGGTCACATTCCGTTTGGAGTTTGAGTTCAGTAACTCTGTGTTGCTGGACCATGTTCGGGTCATTCTGGAGGCTAAAAGGTAATGACAACACCTGCAGTGCATTTTGGTCCTTAATTATATATAACAAAAAATATATCCGACAATTTGAATGCATACATTTAAAACACATTAGATAAAACAAAAGCATTGGGATGGCACAGTCGCCATTCTCTAGTCCATATGCACGGTAGAAACCACAGTTCCAACCCTAACTATACCATTATGCCTGGTCTGTTGCTGAGGCACAACTGGCCATGCCAGAACTTGCATGGATGTGACAATGAGCCTTATATAGTGGACTGACATGCTTTGAATTTTACAATAGGCTTTGGACTTTCTAATGACCATGAACAGGCCAAAAACAGAGAAACATTTTATCCCATTTTATCCTGCTTTTGACTGGCCTCCCTAGATTCAGACAAAGCCAAATAAGTCTGCACTGCAGAGTGGATCTTTCCTAATGTTCCACTATTGTTTTCATAACTGGCACGTACCAGATTTCATGTTTTGGGGGCCAGAAACATACATATTTAAGTTTGTTCTTGTATTGATTATTTTAGAAAATCGACAAAATATGTAATTTAAGGCGTCCAAGACTCTCTGATGCAATGCTACATTTTTTGTCAAGATAATTTTCTAAATAATGGCATTTACTAATCTGCTGGATGCTGATTAGTGCCGCTTCACCTTTCTTGCAACATCCAGGGAAGATCTGTAAAGCAGCACGAATATTCTATTGTTTTCAGTTGTATTACGGTGGATTATTATGGCGTTTATCTGTTGTATCCATGCTGGAAAAAAGTGAAATGCTATTTGGAAGAAGCAAGAATATCAATTTCTAAAAATTACAGAGACTTGAGGAAATGGGTGGCTTGGCACCGCCAAATTTTGAATTATATTTATGGTTGTAATGCTAGTAATACAGGTCTTGGGTTATTCTGACTTTTTGACCCCCCGGAAGCAGCAGTAGTCAGACCACTACAGTTTCAGACTATTCTCTTACTGCATTAAAATCCTCTTCTACTCTACTGAAGCTGACATCATGGTGAATCATTATAGGCAGTATCATCCAAAACCCTTTAAAAATGTTCAAAAGCACTGCAATCAGTTCCTCTTAGATTATTCCGTGCCAGTAAGTTAACTCACCACTGGGACTTGCTCCTTATTCCGTTAAACTCTGGCTTACCATAAGGTTTTTTCCTGCCTCCTTTTTTGGATGTTCTTTTATTCACTTAATTTGAGCAACATAAGTTGCAAGCGTAGGTAAAATGACTATTTTTAAAGCCTGTAGTTAATAATTCTTTAATAATGTAGTTATTATTCTTTAAGTTAAAAATGAAAACACCAAAAAATGTTGGTCAGTGTGCTCTGATGGTAGTCTATTAGACTCAAATAATATACTTACCACTTTTCTTACTACGGAAAACTTTTTTTTTCATGAAAACATGAAAACAGGTGGTTAATTGTGAGATGAAAAATGTATGGAGCCAAAATAAAACACTTGAAATTGAAAACAGTGTTTACGGGATTTAAATACATACTAAGTGAGAAACAACATCAAATTCTATTATTTTTCAGAATTATCAAGCCAATTTAATTCAGGTTCAATTTAACCCACTAACACAATACAAGGATTAAGCCTTTATCGACATAATGCATACAACAAATCCGAACATCTCGTCTTAGCTTTACTCACACTGAGCACATGACTTTCACATGTAGCTTTCAAAAGGCGATTTGCATTTTTTGAGCATAACAGATAGCTTAACCCGCAGATATCATTACAATATGCATACGGTAAGCATTTATTGTTACTTACAACTTTCTTTATTTGTAATTTAGCTCAGCAGATTCTGGGAATTTCCCTGTTTTTATTTATTTATCCATGTTTTAGTAGCGCAAACATAAGCTATAGTCCATGCGATGTTGATGATAAAACTGGACCTTACAATATAGTAAGTGTATCCTGAACATTTAATTTTCTCTGTCTTAAAACTGCTAGCATTCAGGCAGCATAAATGAAACAAGAAGCACCACAATAAATTAAATGGTAAAGTACTTTTTTGTGTGGTATACTCAAAGTGAATAACACAAATATAACTTCATGTTACAAGATTTTAAAATTCAACATACAATTTGCAATATTCAGTCACTCCAATCCAGTAGTTTTTTTGTGTTTTGTCATATTTAAGTTTCTTTCCAGCTAAAGTTGTGTTCACTACTTTTCATATAAAGATTAAGCAAATGTCATTTGAAACAAAAGTATCCATGGTTTATTGGCATTTTTATGCCACCCAAAAGTACCAACATAATGCGAGTCCATTTTCATTATATTTTACCATTTGGTGTAAAATCTGTAAACAGTAAAATCCATTATTCTTGCTATAAGCTTTCCATCAACACAAACTCAGGATATAATTAAGCATCTAGTCTGTAGTTTACCTTAAGAATGTTAAATATTCAAAAACATAATTACTAAGGAGTATAACTGTAGTTCTCTTATGTGCAAATACTGTAAATATTTAAATTTATCTCACTCGTGTCTCTGCAGCGACGGAGAGGAAGTGGCTTTACATGACAATGTTAACGACATATTCCACACACTCAGATATGAGGCCGACTTGCTCTTCACCAGGTCAGAGTGTGTTCTTGCTTCTGTGCATATCATTAAGTTCAATAGCATACATCATCTACAAGAAGTTCCTGTGCTTTTTTTCCAGAGAGTCCAGTCCATCTCACTTGGAGCTTAAACCTGAACTATCCCTGGAGAAGCCTGAGAACCTTCGTCCACGCTTCAACTTCAGCTTCCAAGTGAGACCCACTCACCTGCTCTCTGCAAAATAACGGTGAAATGGGATTATCGATGTCAATAATGGCATTTGTTCTGTGCTGTGTAGCTCCAGAACCTGGGCTACTTCCCTGTGAGAAATCTGCAATTGAACATCATGATCCCCGAAGTGACAAAAAATGGGAATCAACTCCTGAAGATCCAAGACTTCCATGTAGACCAGGTAAGATCATAGGGCATAGCTGAAGAAGCACTCGTGAGCTGTTTTAACTCTAATAATCATAACGTTTCACATCAAATCATGCTCATTTACACTGAAGCTGCTTCCATGAACTGCTTGAAGTGTGCCAAAGTGCAGGGTTTGGCTCAGTGCTGCAAAGTGCAGTAGAATTTCATTAGTTCAGGTTACATAAGGCCATTTCAAGGCCAAGTATTTTCCAAGTATTTTCCAGTAGAAACAACAAAGTCTGTTCTATCATCAGGAAGACGGGACTCAGTGCATCCCCCCTCAACACGTTGCTCACAGTCGAGCATCACAAGAGGACCTGACTCGCTTCTCTCGCCTGGTAATGCCATTTCTTTTACCTATGGCTTTCATTCCATGATTAATCGCTGGCTATGACTCGAAAGCTACGGTGGTCCTTTTTATAGTTTGCTTAATTTTAAAAGTCTATCACATGATGTCAGAGTTATAAAATCACTGCTTGTGGCAAGACATTTGGACGTTTGAAGGAAACTTTGGTTTATTTACCAGGCCAAGTCGAATGCTTTATGTAATGCGGAGCAAAATATGGCCATTTTAGTGGTGTATCCTTTAAAATGTGGTCATGGGTTTTTCATCAGCAGAACTACAAGTAATGCTTTGGTTCTGCATTCATTACACGGTGCAATGTCTTTATATGGTTAAGGGGACTTTGTAATGGAACAGTTCATGTCAAGTCTCACCACTAGCAGCTGTAGTTGATCTGCAAGTAAAGGTGTCAGTGTAATCAAGAACATGGTGACATTTGGGGTTGTTTTTTGTGTGCAGAATTATACTAACACACTGGTACTACCGGTTCAGTGCAATGTAAATCTGAGCTCCTATAGAGACGTCAGTGTGAGAATTGGAGGGATTCTTCGTGTCGACTCTTTACATGAGGTAAGTAGACGTGCTGGTATAATATATAATAAAGGATAATTGGATAACACTAAATTGTTATGACCATAATCAAACTTAACCCAACTGAAGTCCATTACCCTGGGCAGGGTTGGGGTCAGAGTCCAGGGGCCAGCAAACATATAGGCTGGAAAGGACTATTCTGGTCTTGGAAGCGTTCACTGTTGTCTATCATAAATACATATACTGTTCAAATTGTATATACTGTACTGTTTATTTATCTTTTTTTTTGTACTGAGTGCTTTGCTATTCCTTGCTGCTGTAAAACAGTGAATTTCCCCACTGTGGGACTTATAAAGAATTATCTTATCTTATCTTATCTTATCTTATCTTATCTTATACACATACACTATAAGATAAATAATGATGGTGACTGCTGCTTTTGATCTGACTGGAGTTAATTAAAATATAATTGCTTTGAAAGGATGCATACAAGATTAAGAAAATTAGTATGAAGCCCTAACTGTTATATTTTCACATAAATAAAAATCGAACTAAGTTTTGGTCTGGGTTATTTTATTAATTTTAATAATAGCCCTCGCTTAATTTTCATTCTGTTATATATACTTTACTGAGGCAATCCTAAATTTATTCCATTGGTGTTGACAATTTGATGTGGATCCCGCAACCAAGTCAGTGTTTATCAAGCTTAACATCATGGTAAAAGTTCCAAATTCAGAAACAGAACAGATAAAAATCCACTTTTTACTCGTTGTAATTTCTTACCTTGCATCCCCTCACTGTTTCTGTGGAAGCTGAATTTTGTGTGGCATAAAAATGACCCTATGTTTTTCCATGTCTTGCCCAGCTGATATTTAAGACTCTGGAGTTGGTGACGACAGCATCGGTGGAGCTGAGCCAGACCAGTCCTGTGTTCCTTCAAGAAGAGCGCTCCTTCAGACATGTGAGTCATGCAAAAAAGGTTTACATCGACATGAAGCTAATGATTAATCTACTTTTACCCAGACAGTGAAAATTTATAAGCACAGCAGCTGGATGTGTGAGTGGACCAGAAAATATGGAACCGGTTTCCATTTCCAGATCTGCATGTAAACTCAACATTGAACAATGGTGGTCTCATAAATATGTATATATAGAGCTGACAGTACTTATAAATCTGTTAATAAATCAATGCTTAACGGTGACTTGGCAAGACCTAATTACAAACCCAAATAGATTCAGATATATGCTGAAGATCTTGAGCTTTAAAACACACATTAAGTATTAGTTACTGTGCATATCATTTTGAACATAGACACTCGTGTTATTAAAGTTATGTAACCAGTGTATTTACACCAGATGAGGTGTAAGGGTGCTGAGTGGTGCTGCAGCACTCTTGACAACTGAGGCATTAGAGGTTTTGCACCTCAGAAGTCTGGAGCCAAAGGACCGAAGGGAACAGCAGCCCACCATGCAGTTCTAGCATGCACTGTTCTCTTCTGCCACCTATAGATAGCCCGGCAGAATACAACTAATGCTGACGGCAGCAAATTGATCTCTCGTCAGAGGAAATGGCTGATTTTTAAAAAGTCTCATTTCTTTTAGATCCATATTTAATTACTAATCATCTCACCTTAAATTAGTTTAGGTCTGTAATCCAAATTTACTTTATACTTTGCACTGTGCATTTCTATCAGTCCTGATGTCTGCTAATTGTTGTAAATATGCACTGCTTACAAAAATTATGGGATATTTCATTTTTTGTGACCAGTATAAATACACTGAATGAAATTTAAGTCAGATGTGTGTTCAGTGCTTACTTTTTTTCACAGATAATTCTGGAAATTAGGAAGGAAGAAGATTATCGTGTTCCCATTTGGATCATTATTGGGAGTACACTAGGAGGATTGCTGTTACTCTCCCTCCTTATTCTTGCTCTGTGGAAGGTAGCAACCTCACATATTCCAATAATCGTGCAAACATGATGAACTAATCCCACACAAACCTACACTGCCTGCTATGGTCCTGAAAAGTCTTAACTGGTCCTGAAATGTAGCTGCCATGCATGCATGAACTGGGAAAGCGTCCTGCATGTCACCCCAGTTGGAAGATAGACATTGTAGGACAGTCATTCAGCAGCTAAATGACACTCGCTGATGTGTACGGTCACTCCCTCAGTCTTAATCAGGATGTGGCCACACATTGTATTAATTGCACACTGAACTACACCCCTTTTCATCAATCTACTTCATCTCAGTCTCTGGCTAAAATAGACTTGTAAATTGTTGTCGAGTCTAAAGCATCTGTCTGAGGTGAACTTTTGTGTTGTTATTGAAGAACAATAATCAATTTAAGCAGAATAACAGAATATAATCAGTCCTTACCAGACTAAATCAAATCTGCAGTCATTTTAACAGGGATAAGAGGAAAAACAGGTTTGTGCGCTCCTTCAGCATCCAATTAAACACGTTTTCTTTTACAGTGTGATATTGTTTGATCTAAGTGTTATAATTTCACTGTTATTAATAAAATGGATAGAATGAGTGTAGTTGTTTATATTCAGGCGACTTTATGTAGTGACTTCTGATCAGGTTTGAGATAGGACAATTATCTTGTGTAACTTTAAATAAAGCAGAGAGACAAAAAAGGAGATAGACTGGAAGCTGCTACATGCTTAATGAGTAAATGACATTGGATTGCCTATGTGACTCCACTGATGATTGAAGATTCCAGATACTCTAATTGTAATTTTAGGACATGTACAGCATGCACTGTAATCATGACATTTGCTGACATAAATGTTTAACAATGTAAATGCAATTTGTAACTCTGCAGTTTAGCATTTGTTGTTGAACCACCATGTAACTAAAACAACCGTGTGCACATGAAGTACGTAATACGTTTTCCAAACTTTGTGCTTGATGAAGAGTATTGTGGTGAATTCAGAATTTTTCTGTCTTGCCCACAGCTGGGATTTTTCCAAAGGCAGAAGCGCAGGGAGGAGGCAGAAACCGAGGCCAACGGGAAGGTAGCAGAGGAGCGATAACGCATGCTGCCTACAGGGCTTAAGATGGCCCAACTCTCAGGGAGCGTCCCACAGAAACTCTACACGCCTCTGGATCAGAAGGGGGAGAAAGACTGATAAGAAGAGAGACAGATAAAAATAATGAGTGAGAGAAAGAGGATACCAACATTGAAAATGCAAGTTGCTTACAATACAAATGAAAAAAGTGAAAGTAAAGCGAGACGAGACAAACATGGAAAGAAGTTTGAGACAGACCGAGGGATTTGCTCAGTGCACTGGACAATCTGTTGCTCATTCATGAACAAAACACTGCAACGCTCTTCACCTGACCTGCACTGCTTACTGAGCCAAACCCATGGATCACTGACCAGCCCCTAAATCTGATCCTCAGTCACATCCACAGTGGCCTTTTGGCATCACACAAAATATATCACAAGTGGGAACGCTTTTAAAGACTTGTAAGAAGCCATCTATGAGAAGTGCTCCTGGGAACATGAACTTTCACATGGTAACCGATGCATTACATCTGATCTTTTGTCAGAAACCTCAAGGGCTGTGCCGGTCTAACCACGGCATTTCCTGGTGCTTTTTCCCAGAAGTGATCATGGAAGAGAGAATGTGGAACAAGTCTTCGCACAAAGATGGCTTCTTTTTTTGACGGATATAAAATGTAACATTAGGCACTGGTGTAAACGAGCTCCTTGTTTGTAGTGGTTCTAATTTATTGCGATGAAGATTGTTTTCCCACAGCGTTTCAGCAGAATGTCCTCCTGTGCTCCTCTGCCATAGGTTTCCTCCTTTTTCATTCTCTACTATTTCAGAGAATGAATTTTAGAACTCATTGTTAACTAATGCACTTTTAATATTGTAGAAAGCAGACTTGAATTTTGTAAATATACAAGTACCTTTCATAACCTGAGAAAGAAATTGTTTGATATTGCTTCTGCAAGACTGTGGTGTTACCTTTTAAGGTCCTAAGAACAACAATTGTATTTTAGCTTTTAAAACAAACAGTAATCTTCGTCCAGACCCAGACGAAGCAGTTCAATAAATAGTATTTAAGAAAGGACGATAAATGTACAGTGACGTTCCAACAACACAAGTTTCTCTGTCCTTACTTTGGATGGAATACCTGTAATTACAATGTTCAGAACATTTATAAACATTAAACGGTCAGCTCATGTCAGAACTAAAGCATGTAATATAGTCAGAGATTTTTATTATATTATCCCTTTTTATCTTTGTGCAAGTATTTGTACGGAACATAATTAAATAAATAACAATTTTACCAGTCTTTTTTCATTTCTGATTTACTTTGATGTAGTAATGTTATTAACCAAATATGACTCAAGCACTCCTGTGTCACAGAACTCTAAAATTTGCAGCACAAAAGGCAGGGCAATTATTCAAGTTCAAAATATGACAAGCCCACTGTTTACAAAAAGAAAAGCAGTGCAGTGTTAATCTTGACAGCAAATTTTGATTTAGTTTTAGTCTTAGTCTTGTGATTAAAATGTCATTTGGTTTTAGTCATAATTTAGTCATCTGAATTGTTTTTAGTCAATTAATTATAATAAGAATATAGTCGAATAAATCTACAGTCGACTAAAATGTAAAGGGTATAAAATGTAAATACTTTTTCTTCAGTTCCCATGAATTATTAAAGTAGAACTATACATATGTGTGTATATATATATATATATATATATATAATTTTATTTTATTTTATCTGAATTATTAAAAATTTACCAAACGTAAACATTACATACAACGGAGAAACTCCTTTAAAATACAGTTTATAACATCTCAGCTTCCCAATGAGATTCAGTTGCCTTTTTGACTTTCTTAGTCTCCCAAGGTTTCATTCTCATCATGTTTCGGGAGTTTTGCCTTGCCATTTTTACCATATTGTTACACATTTGGATTATGGGTCTAAATGCTAGCAGAGATGCTTTGATGTAATGCTATACTGTAAGTGCTATATAAATTAATTCAAATTTAACATTAAACAGATTAACAGCAGATTTTAATGACTGAGTTGATATTTTATTACAGAAATAATGAAGTCGCAGAAGCACAAAATCAAAATTATATCACCTTACCCAAATTAGTTAAGTATTACTTTAAATTAATGTAGAGTATAATAAATAATATTTAAATATGTGATATTATATCCAATGTATAATTTGTTAACAATCAAAATACAAATAAATACAAAATAACAAATATTATCCGCAATCCGCTGTAGGTTTAACAGGAACCGAGGTGGTGACGTCACATCCTGTCCGCTAAATATCTGGTGCCTTGGCAACCGTTTTCAGACCTAGCATATGTTTAGCTGTGTTTACATCGCTCTTCAGTTTTATCTTTATATCAGTTCTACTGAATATTAAATCGTCTTTTTCAGACTCAAACCTGATTAATGATGATCAGGTACATAGACAAACGAAGCTTTTCTGCTTTAATGTGGGATTTTTTTAAAGTTTGTTATTTAGCCATTACGGCTCAGTTTTCCGAAAAATACACAAATCGTATCTTCATGTTAAAGAACGAAATAAACAAATGTTTAAACATAAACTTATAATAATAAACGGTATTATTATCCTCTGTCTCGAAATGTTCTTAAAATCCTGATAAACACCGAGTTATACGGTCTTACGGTACCGTTACTGCAGTACAGAGTCTAAAAACCGATCATATTAATTTATATTAAACTTCCCGCTATCTAACCTTATCATAATAAAGTCATTTTATTCCTAATAATCTATTAACTGCCTCTAATAACCTTTAAAGTATTATTATTACAATCAATTTAACATGATACTCACCTGAACTCTTTATTTACTGTATGTTGCATCTTCCAAATTTAAAACTATATTATTATTATTATTATTATTATTATTAACAATACAGATCTAATCAAATTAATGGTTTTATAACCATTGCTTTAAACAACTGACATCCAATCTTTAGCCTATATGCACAATATTATACATATTCCATATTAAATGTAAAACTTCAGCATTTTATATTCTAATAATTAAATGTTTTTATTGCTGATCCCTTAGAAACAATAAGGTACAAATAAACTTATAAGAACATAAACTAGTGCCTACAATCAATTTTATTTACATAGTAAATAAACTACATATCAATTTATATTCCAACATTCATGGTACATTTAAGCTTACACTGCCAGTTATGTCAAAGTGAAGCTAGGAAGATTTCTCTTATAAAAGTGCTCTTTAATGTTTATTCTATTGCATCCATGACCAACTACTGATTTTATTCCAGGCTAACCAAGACAGCCACCAGCTCTAAAGGTGGTGTCCCAAAGTCCAGCAAAGGACGCACCAGGAAAAGGAAGGCGGACGTTGCTACTGTGAGTGCACTGTGTGTTGTGTCTGTATTTACTGTTAATATAGGGTATTATTAATCTTTTTAACAGCCATTTATTTTTAATCCTCAGCCTGTACAAGATGCAGATAAGGAACTTGTGAAAAAGTCCAAAAAGAAGCAACGTCTGTCACAGGTGTGCTGATTTTCTTCAGACACTACAATGTGTTTATCAAACTGATGTGAAGCTTTAGTAAACTTTTTGAGACCGGACGAGTCTCTGTACTCTCTGAAGAGAATCCTGCACCTGAATAGAAAGTGCTTTATACTATTGTAGCTGTGGTTTACATTGAGTTCTGTCAGTTTGATGATGGAGGACAGAGCTTCTTTTTTTGGTTTTTGTTTTGACCAATTATTGAACTTATTATTACTCTCCTGTCTCTGGTTTCTCTTCATGCATTCCAGTATCAGGCTTCACCCTGCTATAACCAAAGCAGACCGAGCCGCTCTTCAGATCAGGCTGATTCTCCATTTGGAATCAGCAGCATTGGATTCACAAGACCATCTCCTCTGCCTGACCTCTGGTGAGTCTATTAGAACTTTTTTAATCAAGCATTTTTATCAATCACACATTATAAACAATTACCATTATTCTTTATTGTGCCTGTGATATTGAACTTTCTGCAGGTGGGGGAGTAAAGAGGATATGTGGAACAACCTGGTGAAAAAAGACCAGCTTTTTCAGCGTAATGCCCACCTGATGGAGAGGCACCCGAACCTCCAGCCAGAAATGAGATCCTTCCTGCTGGATTATCTCCTGAGGGTGAGCACAGGTTTTCAGGGTTAATGTTGTTTTCATGAACACTTTTTAATCGAGTCCTTTAATCTTAAACTGATTTTCTCTTTTAGTTGTGTGAGGCGTTTCAGCTTCACAGGGAGACGTTTTATTTGGCTCAGGACTATTTTGATCGATTCGTGGCCATAGAGGAGAACATTTTGCCATACGAACTGCAGCTCATTGGCCTCTCCTCTCTTTTGATCGCTGCTAAGATAGAGGTGTGTCTCTGTGACCTTTCTAATTAGCTGTAATTCAATTAAAATATCTAATAACAATTATTGTAGCTAATATCAAAATAAATATTTGTTGTAAATAAATTTTTACACTATTGATTATGGTTTTTATGTTTTTATTTGCTGGCACTGAGCTGCATATAATTTGACATAATGTACCATATTTTTATTATGGCAGGATGTTCATTATCCTGCAGCGTTCCAGTTAGCAAATATCACTGGTGGATCATGTACAGCTGAGAAAATCATCAAAATGGAAGCCTATATCCTGAAGGTAAAAGCTTTAAACGCACAGCTCATATTTAGTTGGTTACTTAGTTTTTAAGTGTCCTTAGTTTATTGTGCTTAACTTAGGTTGTGATAATAAGGAATTGCTTTTACACTCACATTATTATTATTTAAGGGCAGCTTCAATGTTTATGCTGATGGGATTTTTTATGAGAATTTTGACCCAATCCTCTTGATTATGGAGTTTTTATTGACCGAGCAGCATTTTGTTGCAATATCTATTATTCTGAAAAAATCAAGTTGATTATAACTGTGATTTCTGGTGTTCAGAAACTGGACTGGAAGTTGAATCCAGTAACTCCAGTCTTCTGGTTAAATCTCTACATGCAAATGGTCCATCTGGAGGAGTCCAGTGACCTTCTCAAGCTCCATTTTCCACAGGAAACATTCGTTCAGATTGCTGAGGTCATTCACCCTCTGATTCCTCAAACTGGTTTCACTGGGATTGTACTGTTATGATTCATTCAGATTCAGAAAGTGCTTTAAGCCTCATGCAATCTCTGCCTTCCATTTGTACAATGCATATTCCACCTAAAGTGCTTTTAATTACAGATTGAATCATTTCCTGTCTGCATGTTAATAATGACTTTAGACTCATTAATGTATTTGTTTTTGTTCCTGTTGTAGCTGTTGGATTTGTGCAGCTTGGATGTAAAAAGTCTGAAATTCTCCAACAGTCTGCTGGCAGCGGCGGCTCTCTTCCATTTCACATCACGAGAGCTTGCCGTGAAAGTTTCAGGTAAGAAGCGACCTCACACTTACATACAGTTTATCTACCAGCTCTTAACGAGTGTAGAAATCGTAATATGTTACAAACACACCAGAACTAGGCGTGATCTGGAAGTACCAATACATCTATGTCATTGTATGGCATGACAATAGTGATATAACTGTTCCAGATTGTGTTAGAACAGGATGAATTCATGTGTGTGTTTGTCTATTTCTCAGGACTAAAGTGGCGTGATCTTAAACGCTGTGTGAAATGGATGAAGCCGTTTTTCATGGAGACCCGTGACTCTCAAAGCTCCGGTCTGAAATCGTTTTCCGGAATTCCAGCAGCAGATTGGCACACCATTCAAACCCATGTTCCTTACATGGAGAGACTGGTAAGATGCTGTAATGTGCAGCACTGCTGAGACTGATCTCAGGTCTGTCTCAGTCTGGAAGAGATGATGTTTATTCAGACTCTGTGTTCTGCTCTCTTTAGGGAAGGGTTTATGCATTACAGCAGGTGGATGAGGAGTATAACCAGTGATCTGCTCCACCCTGCACAATGTTTATGCCACCATCCAACAATGAAAAACATGAGGACTTGATCTTGGACATCATATTTAGACAAATAACAACTCATTATCATCATTCCATGTAGTGTAATGTAATATTTATTGTATTTCTTAAATAATAAAAGTCCTTTCTGCAGCACATCAGTGTTTTTCAGTCATTTTTATGCTACTCTATATTGACAGATATTCAACAGTAACTCAGTTAAGCATTAATTATAAAAGAAGTTTGTAAAAGACCACTTATGATTTCACAACAAATCAAATTTTGTAGCAGATGGGCTACAACAGCAGAAAACCACACTGGGTGCCACTTCTTTTAACACCCAACAGAGGCTACAGTTTGTACCAGCTCCCAAAATTGGTCAATACAAGATTGGCACAATGTTGGCTGGTCTGATGAGTCTCGATTTCTGCTGCAACATTCAGATGGTAGGGTCAGAATTTGGTGTAAACATCATGAAAGCATGGATCCATCGTACCTTCAGCGGTTCAGGCTGCTGCTGGTGATGTAATGGTGTGGGAAGATTTTCTTGGCGCACACTTAATAATAATTGCTCATCGTTTAAATGCTACAGTTCCTCCTTTTTAAACCATAGTGTAGCATCTTTAGCTACTTTTAGCAGAATAACTTGCCATGTCATGTATTCATTTCAATTCAATTCAATTCAACTGGATCATGGTGAGATCTTCCTGAAGGACTGTGAATCAAAATATGTCATCAGTCACAAAGACATAAACAAAATGTTTTGAATTTTTCAGCAGGTAGTTTCTTAAAATTATATGTACAAAGCGAATTCCAAATAAGTTGGTACACTAAACAAATTGCGAATAAAAACTGAATGCAATGATGTAGAGATGGCAAATGTCAATATTTTATTCGTAATAGAACATAGATGACAAATAAAAAGTTTAATCTGAGTAAATGTAACATTTTATAGGAAAAATATGTTGCTTAAAAATTTCACAGTGTCAACAAATCCCAAAACAGTTGGGACAAGTAGTAATAAATGGCTGGAAAAATAAAATTGAGCATATAACGAACAGCTGGAAGACCAATTAACACTAATTAGCTCAATTGACAACATGACTGGGTATAAAAAGAGCTTCTCAGAGTGGCAGTGTCAATCAGAACCCAAGATGGTAAGAGGATCACCAGTTCCACCATTGTTGCACAGAAAGATAGTGCAGAAATACCAGAATGGTGTTACCCAGTGTAAAATAGCACTTTTAAGTTATCATCATCAACCGTGTATAACATCATCAAAAGATTCAGAGAATCTGGAACAATCGCTGTGTGTAAGGGTCAAGGCCGTAAAACTCTACTGGAT
>JAVSBV010128472.1:0-32399 GCA_033117975.1 Parotocinclus spilosoma
TAAACCCATAGCTCCGTAAAGGGGGGGTGACAGTTTTAAATGTTAAAAAAAATTGTTGTAAGATTTGTATGAATAAATTTTTGTAAACAAGATCATTTCTAATCAATGTCTAATCTTTGTAACTCTTTTGCCTTCAAAAAAGCATAATACACTGATTTTCATGCTGTTCTTTGATAGGAAAAATGCCTGTTTGTCATTATATGAAGGGTCGTAGGCCATGGATGCTTCATTGACTGGAATTAGCTGCATGGTAATGCAGTACATTATAGGAGATTATACAGCATAAGCATCTCTTACAACATTTACAACACAGTATGGCATGAATCCCAGTCCCATCTTGTGTTAATGTGCAAGTCTTCCACTGATACCATGAGAAAGTGAGAAAGTAGATGAGAAAGTGAGAAAGTGTGAGAGAGAGGGATAGAGAGAGATACACCCACAGAAAGATTAAGAGAGATAGAGAGAGAGAGAGAGAGAGAGAGAGAGAGAGAAAGATCACAGTGAATTTATTGGATTACTATGCAAAGTCTTATACCATTCATGTATTAATAAACACTCATTATTTCTTGGTGATTATGGTTAATTGAGATATAATAGAAACAGAATCTCATCCTGGTGTTAGCGAAAAATGCTTGTTATTAGATAATGGATAATACTTCACAATGAAAAATAACTTGGTTTTCAGTATGCAGTTTAGATGGTGCAAGTTCTCAAATGAAATCATTTAGGCGAGGATTTAATAGAAAGTAAATAATTAAAATCTTAAACATATTTTAAAATGAGGGTAAGTAAATAAGAAATGGAAATATATGATCTAGTGCAAAGCCACCTGTCTAAAATTGGCTGATGTGCTTTTACTGTTGCGAAACTAATAAAATAATGTGTCAAATTAAATGTACAGTATTCACTTTAGGATTTTGCAGTAACTGTTACTGTACAGAAGGTCAAGTGAGATGGAGTGCTCATTTCTCTGATGCACCTTCAGAGTGGAAAAAACTATATATATCACCTTTCTTGAATACTAACTACCTGCCTAAGATCTCAAAGCCCTCAAAGCTTGTAGCAAGATAGTAAAATAAAAGCTAATAGTAAACAAAACTTAATATACAATATATCCGATGCAGTAGTATGAACTATCAAGATTTAGAAATCAAAAGAGTGGTTTTCTTAGAATGAATCATTTTCTTGGTTGTGCCCCGTGATTGTGTTCTTGGTAAGGATTTACTCTACTATAGAAGGAAAAACAAGAAAACTGAAAAAGAGAAGAAACTCAAAAAAAGGTGGGTATATTTTATTTTTCGATGCAATCAGTTAGTCTGGTTACTAGCGTGTGCCAAGCCTACCCACAAAATCAGGACATATTTCAAAATGAATATGAAGTGATTTAAAACAGCATTTGATTTTATTTAATCAAACAAGATCATCAGAAAAACAAATAAAAAGTCAAAGAAAGGTGTTTGGTTACGCAAATGAGATACAAGTTCATTGATCATGATTGAGCAGCAAGTGACATATTCATGGGGGTGAACAGAAGCATGGAAAACTGGACCAAAGTACCAGCCATTGACTGTTCAGTAGTTCAGTGTATGCTTGACAGCAATGGGGCATGGGCAGGACCAAATTGTCCAGCAGCTCTTTTGGGATCCTCTGTGCATTCACTTACAAATATCCCATAATTTTTGTGATATATATATATATATAATACATGCTTAGCAGTGGTATAATGCATTTCCATGTAGCTGGGATTTCCACAAAGTTAAGCTTTTGCCACTATTGTTTCACTACTGCTGCATCTACCACCATAACATAAGCAACTAAAATGAACTAAGCATTACCAGATTAGTTTGTAGGAAATAATTCATACAATTCATCTATCTAAAATTAAACTGGTTTCTGTGAGTGAAGCTATAATTTGGCTATTGTACATGTTATGATAATGAAAATATAGCCATACTGATGCCTCATTTATGGATATGTTTAATTAAAGTACATTAACTCACATAATTCACTTTTAAAAACTATTGTATTCTCTGCCACTCCTGCTTTGAGCAGGGTTATGCCTGGTCTTGCATATACATCACAATGATATATTGACAACTATATATGTAAAAGCCTTTCATAAATCTGTTTTGGACAGTGTTGTCTTGTCACAGTGTCTTCCTGATTCACTTGCCCTGATAACACATGCTGACAGTCCTGGAGGATAAGCAAAGCTCTTTAATGCCCATCAGCCCACATTAGCAGTAATGAACTCAATTTGACCTTATTGCAGACCTACCACTTAAACTATCAGCAAGCGCTCAGAGACCTTACCAGAAACACTCACTACATCTCTTACACTTCTTCACTTTCTGGATCTCACTCATACACCCCCCCCTCTCACTTTGGGATAAGTCTATCACTCTAGCCCTCAGACTGGGCGAAAGCCTAGTCACAGAGGGCTGGTCATCACTCTGCATGTGCCTCTGTGTGGTAAAACCTCCATCTGCTTCTACTGAGTATTGAGGATAGAGCCCTACAAAACTCCATCAGTTGTTTGCTTTTGTAAATTGGAGCTTGGACACCAAAGGTGCACATCAATTAAGGATAAACACTTCGTGAGTGAACCACAATGCAGCACTGGAGCTTTATTACAAATGGCAGTAGAGAGCAGTACTGATTTCAGAAGATCTATGGAATTGGCAGTCTGGCTCTAAGCTAACAGACAGCACCTGGACAGAGACCTGGGATTAATTTCCTGCACTTCCTGCATGGATTATAGAATATTCCAATGGTTTAAAAAAGAGCAGTGCTTTAGCTACACCAATACGTGGCAATTGGTTGATGAACTGTGATTTATGGGGTACAAAAACAAACAAAAAACAGTCACACAAGCTAATTCAGCACATGGACGATGCCCAGGCACATGGTATATTTCTATATTTGCTTATATTAGTTATCCAGACTTATATAATATCACAGAAATCCATATAAGAAGATATCTATTACATACGACTATCTCTACAACTATCTAATTGTAGAGATCTATCTATAATATTATATTGGGTTGCCTGAGGTAAACATACATTTCATATGTAAATATAGCAATCAGTCTTCCCTTGCATTGATTTTGACCTGTGGAGAGACTGGGCTCTGTAAGATGGAAGCTCCGAGAATGCTTCACCCATGGGACAGGAATGAACATGTGACTGAGGCTCCATTAGTGTGATCTGATCCGGCTTTCCATATAGATGCCAGATCCTCACTCCCATAGCAGGCTAACCTAATCAGGGAAGTGTTGCTGAGCAACAGGGCACAAAGGAGCATGCATATGTGTATCCACACATACATGCGCAAATCTTCTTGGAGAACTTGGGAAGGCATTTCATAATCTTTAGAGCCATTTCTTAAATTAGCAGATAATCATGGCATTTTTAGCAATAAAAATCATTTCACACTTTCATGTTCTTCTCTGGACAAAAAGCTTCTTCAGGGAAGTCATATATTAAAAATTTGATGGAATAAAATCAAAATTTAATAGATGTTTATTTGTTGATTCATTTTACTGAGCATTTTATTTTTTGTTGATCAATACACTCCCACTCATTGACTGAATTGTTGTTATCACTTGCAGAGCAGAAGGTGTCAGAGTGGAAGTTGTGAGAGTGGCAGCCAGTAAGAAGCCACATGGGGGTACTCTATTATGCCTCTATATAATATTTTGTCTTTTCTCCATCCCCCATCAACACCCGCACTCAGTTTCAATCCTGAACTGTCTGAGATTGATAGAAATTAGTAAAATAGAGAGTGGGGCTTCCGGGGGAACTCCCAACCCATTTCCAGCATGAGATCAGGCTTTGTGTGTTTTTTCTTGCTTGTGAAACCTGATCATCTTATATGCATGATGGTGGGGTGATGGGGGGGGGGTGGGTGGGAATCTGTGCATGTTTGTGCACGCCTGCATCCTCCCAATGGGAGTAATTTGCAGTCACACAGCACTGTGTCAAAGGTAAATTTAGGTGGAGTGATGCAACTAGCATTTTTTCTCTTTCATGATGAGTTTAGAGCAATATAAAAGACAAACACCACTTGGCAGAGATGCAGTCTCCCACTACTGCCATGAATAATTCAATAGTTGGTATTCATGGGCTTTGGGTTGGTCTTTTCTTAGACCTCACATGCACCAGCCTATGCTGTGATCTTCTCTTAAACTCTCCTATGCTGTGATGCTCTCTTAACCAACCTCCATCACTGCGCTGTCTCTGAAACACTACCTTCATCCAGAAAGAGACACACCTATGCATTGAAATAATGATGATGAGACACTTGCATGGACACCAACTGACTGTGAAGAATTTTTGAAGACTGTGAAGACATCTAAATATACTGCTCACAAAAATTTTGATATTTTTAAAAAATGAAATCCAATAATGAAATATGCCCTAATTTTTGTGAGCAATATATTTGGCTTGAATTTCCCCATTATTTAATTGGAAGCACATATTTTCAATTGTACCTCAGTAAGCTAAAGTGGCAAAACATACATCTGTTAGCCTAGAGTACTTTAACCTAAATAGGATATATATTTGTGCACGCCCAGACATGACAAGTAAGGACGTTGCATTTACTTGATATCATATTGTTTATATCTTTTCACTTATTTTAGCAAGTGTTCTTAAGCGCAACAAAATAAAAACAGTGATATTTATTTTGCAGCAATATCAACAGTAAGACGAATTAGCCATATATTCATAATACATAACAGTAGAGTTACAGTATTTTACATATGAGGTACACTCTTCAACATGAGGATCATTTTCAACATTGGTCTATTTTTTCCTATCTGCTATATGTAATTTTTAGCAAACTGCTTTTGTTCTCTGAAAAAAGGCATGGTTAATATAGTGATTGTTTTTCATCACTGTACGTATCATTAGTTTTGCTCTTGATTATAAAAAAATATTGTTTTGTGTGTATATTGCTATAAAGGAAGTAGTTTTAGTCAAAAAATGCAAATGTTGCAACACATTAATGAAAGTAAACACCAGTGATATGCAAATTATCTTTTGCTAATTGGTGTCTACTAGTCTCCATTACATTTTGGCTAAATTTGCATGTTTTGTTTATTTATTCCCTTGAAAGATTTGATCTTATTTTTAGCCTAATTATAGTTGATTTTGCTTGCATTAACATTTCTATTGTTTTCATCTTGTTACACTCCAATGACAGACACCAACAGTAAAAACAAGGCTCCAATTAAGACTAGTCCTATTGTGCCTGCACTGTGACTTTAAATAAACACATAAGTACTAAAATGTGTTTAATACTAAATGCTTAGAAACATAACCATTTGCAATTTAAAAATGTGTCAGTATTAATGAAAATGTTCTTATATGAATCAGCTATATGGCCAAACTGCTGTTGTGTAGAGCCACAGTATGAAAACCTTACTTTCAAGATCAATGGTTATCAACTTACAACACCTATGCATCATAATAGAGAGTAATAACTAGCATCATTTGACTTATTATATCCTGACTTTTGAATGAACATGCCAACAGGCAGAAAAGGCTAGACTCGGAAACTTGCTAAGCCACAAAATCCAATAATTCCTAAAACAGCATTCATATGGAAAATTGTTTAGGGAAAAAACTGAAAAAGTGTGGGCCACAGAAATGGCTTATACTTAAGTTTTAACAACAGGCTGTCAATAAGCATAAAAGCGTTATTAATAACTACCACTTGGTGATGATTTATTGTACAATGGCAGAACAGGCACATTTCTACAGTGTATTAAAACCGCAGCAACGCCGGCGCAGCTTGAGCTGTCCGTGGTGCTGAACTGTCATCCCTTTGAAATGCATTAAGCTATTCTATAATTGGTAATGCACTCCAGCTCTCCTGATACAGTTGATTAATTTTGGTCTGAGTTCTACAAAAATAGTTCCATTACCAAATGTAATTATTTTATAATTAATCTAAAAATAAAAAAGCTTAACCATTGAATGAGGTGGATTTGCTGACATGTACACCATCCGGACTGCTGAATCACAAAAGATCTTTAACAACCATGTTTTGCTAATGTGCAATGAATCAAGTACTGTAGTATAAGTCATAAATTATTCCTAAAATAGCCATCTGCCAGATGAGTCTATATTTGTTCCTCAATGCACCTCCACTAATGTTAAATTTCATCCTCCTTCTCAACAGTCATTGATCTGGCAGAGGAAACAGTTTTGGCAGTTTTCCATTTCTTCACTGTATTCTTTGCAAAAGAAAGCTGAATATTACCATCGATTCTTTGACAAAACATGTACTTTTATACTGACAAGAGACAGAAACATGCAAAATAGAGTGCTATTATAGGGGAACCAGAAGAATGGAGATGTGCTGTCATAACTCCTGCTGGCTCCTGGATTCTGATGAGATGAAAAACATAGCTCACTGCACTGAAAAACTTCCCAGCTTTTTATATATCTATCAACAAGTCAATCAAGCAACCTCTCTCTCTCTCTCTCTCTTTCTCTCTCTCTCTCTTTTGCTCTCTCTCTCGCTCTCTCTCTTTATCTCTCTCAGTTTCTAATAAAATGTCATGGGTTGTGGATCCTGCACACTCATAGTTTGCCAAAGGTGGTATCCCAGCTGGTTCTATAAATGCTCATTTCACCAGAGCTTCCTGAGTGGCGTGTCTATGCACATTGCATTTGTGACTAAATTTAAACATGCATTCAGATCCTTTACCTCCACCCACTATCACCCACAACCTGGCATCATAATGATTTCCTGAATGAAAAAATGTGATAATGAATGGAACTCTTAGTGAAGGTGGGAAAAGGAAGGAAAAATATTTCTTGACACACTCGTGATTAATGAACTGAACTCAATGGATGTCTGCCATACTTGTTACAATGTGGCTGCAAATAAACCTAAACTGTCACTGACAGTGAAAGAAGTACAAGAAGAAGAAAAACATTTTAGTCAGTGGTCTAAAAAAAGCTCCTGTCTGCTCATCAAGCACTGCCAGCACACCAGTCAGATCAGGCCACAAGTTAAGCTCAACCAATTATTCACATTCACACAGTGTGCTAAAAATAAAATGCAATAACATAAGTCAAACCCACCATCTAGTGACTGACAGTTTATGTTACAAATAAATATGTCACATTCACTTACATCTACATTATAATTTTCTACCACATCAGTGTGCTCAGAAAGTTTGGTAGGGGAAGTGCTGCATATAATTGTGCACAAATGTGACTTAAAACATGAATATATTAGTCTATTTAAATTAAAATGTAACAAATGAGACACAGTTAATATACTTGGTAATTTATTTATTGAGGAATTTATTATTAGCCAAAATAGTACAACTGAACAGAATCAGGTGTAGCCCCTTTGTGTGGTAACTATGATTGTTTTGGATAAATCTTAATCAGTCCTGTACCTCAGCCTGAAGGAATTCCAGCCCATTTCCCAATACAGAACAGCTTCAGTTAGTGGGTTTCCTCACATGAACTACTAAGTTAGTTCTTACTTCTTAAATTAGTACTTCAATAAGATTTCTATTGAATTAAGATCAGGGAGCTTACTTGTCCATTCCAAAACCCATATTTTAATCTTTCTTTGGAAACCATTCTTTGGAATGCCTTGTTCTTGGGGATATTGTCTTGCTGCATGATCTACATTCTAATATTTAGTGCATAGTCAGGTATCCTGACATTCTTCTGAATGTAATGTTCCATGATTGCAACCACCACCGTGTTTTATGCTTTGATTGTTATGGTAGAATGCAGAGTTTTCCTTACACCAGACATAGCACTTCTCATTTAAACATTGAGGTGGCATTACTGTGCAAATGTAATGTGATGGCTTGAGTAATTGCAAAACTATTGTTACTCAGTCCTCTCCAGATGGTGGACATAAACATTAGTAAACGTGAAAAAGACCTTTAGTTACTTAGAATTTAAGTTATTTTGTGACTAATACTGTCAGGGTTTGCGTTGCGAGCCCTTTTTGCATTGCCTGCCACGGTGTTATTTTACCCCGATCCCTTAGTGTTGTTTCCGTTTTCTCCCTGCGTCAGTAATGGCGCTTGTTTTTATTTATCGCGGCGTTCTATTGGTTTCTCTTCAATTTGCACACCTGTTTTTCATTGTCAGTTAATTAGTTTTGTTATATGAGCCGATCGAACATGTCCAGGTTCGCCGGCTCATTACATTATCCCCCTTTTGTCTTGCGTTACGTTTTGAGTGTTCCCTTTGTGTGTGTGCGCGCATTGTTTGTTTTTTGTTTTAAAGTCCGCTAGGGACTCCTCCACTCGTGTTCCCCTGCAGCTGATGGCACCCAGGACTCGAGGCTGAAAGGGGCTGTACCCCGGACCCACGGCTTGCATGGCTCGCGTTTGGGTCCGCAGCCGGAGGGGTCGTCCCCGGACCCTGGCCGCTAGAAGCTGCTGTAGGGTTACTATCGGCGCCGACCCCGGTATCCGGCCGTAACGGGCAGCCCCTTGGATCTACGGCCATCACGGTCGTCTATAGATCCGTGGCTCTGAAAGCCGCCCTTTATCCCCCCCCCCTTTTGTCCTTTTACTTTCTTTCTGTTCAGGCTGTTTTTAGTTAACTTTTTCTTTTGTGTTTCATGGGCGCGTTCGCGGTACCCCGGTTCCAATAGGCGCTGTTGGTCCGACGGCCAAAGAAGGGGGGGTCGTCACACCGCCATAATGGGACGCACCCCAGTTGGGACGCAACCTCGGCGCGCCCCTTTATTCTTTCGGTTTCATTATGTTAGGAGTCTGACGCTCCCTTTTTAGTTGTTATATATTATTTCCCCATTCTTATTATACGACGTGGGATATACTTATCCTGCATACTTGTTTCCTATTAAAAACACCACCACTGCTCATAACAATTACATGCCTTGATGCCTCTTGATCAACCACTTCTGAAGAGAGTAAAAAGGTGTAATGTATGCTTCCATTTGTACACAATGTCTGTGGCGACATGTTTCTTTAAACTTTTCCAACCTGATAAGCATATACAACTCTTATTTTGCAGGACCACAGAAATTCCAAAAGTATGCATTGTGAAAATCAGACTTTAATATATGCTGTTTTTTATATACAACAGGGTGCCCATTCACATATGGGTATTCACTCTCGCACACACTCTTGCACTCTGCCTTAATAAAATGAATAAAAAATATTTATTCTCAACATGAAACATATTTAAAAATGAAAAAGTACAATAACAGGTTTGAACAAGTGATCAATCCCTGATCCCTGTACACAACGTATAACTTAAACACCAACGGTAACAGAGCAGAGATATCTTTAATAATCTGGGTGCATTTGAAACATCAAATATATTTTTTATCCTAAGCCATTTTCCCGTGCCTACTGATGAAAAGTGCGACCACAATATATTCTCCATCACCAAGCTTCACAGTATGTATACAGGTCAGTTTTGTGTAAAGTGAGATTGCACACAAAGACCGATCAGTCAGCATCATAAAGACTTTCAAGTTCTTCAAATTTCCCGTTGGCTTATTGGTAGCTTACCTGATCAATATACCTCTGGCTCAGTCATCCAGTTTGTAGGGACAACCCAATTTAGACAGGTCTTGCCATACACTTTCTGCTTCTTAATAATGTTCTGAGTAGTGCTCTGGGAGATAAGCCTCTAAAGTGTTTTTGTATCTTTGTCCTAACTTGTGCCTGTCCACAACTTTATCCCGTGGTCCTTTTGAAAGAACCTGTCTAACTGGTTTTATTCTGAAAATCCACTTCAGCTGACATCATATAGGGGCCAATTAATCTGGTGTTTGACTTTATATTGGTCACACTAAAGGGCTGATCACTAATCCAAAGCAGTATTACTAATTACATGTTAATCACTGACCAGCATTTTTGTATGTTATTTTGACTTTCATGTTGAGGGATATAATACCACTGCAAATAGATAGATGTAATATACTACATGTAAAACAGCCATATCAAATGAAAACAGTTTGGTCTAAGGTTCTGTATGTGGTGTATATGTGTGTAGTATGTACAAAGTATGTGCATCATGTTTGTGTATTAAAGCTTTTCTGACCAATCCACAACATCTTGCTGAATTGTAGAATAAGCATCAACAACATTATCTTTGTCAAGTAAACAATAGCCTAGACATGACCCCACAGTGAATGTGATGGACACTCAATTGGCCCCCTACGCCAAATCCACTTTTGGGAAAACTGCACTAGACAGCCTCTGACAATGCATCCGTAATAAGATCAGGCACCATCTTATTTCAAGAAATTAGGAAATGGTCTACACCCTGACAACAACAAAGGAAACACATCTTCATCTAACAGCGGTTACTCTTGCCCTGTCTGCAGCAGTTTTTGATGGTCTAGCTTTCGGTTTGTTGGTGAAAACACTTGTTTATTGGAATTTAGCAAGAACTTTCACAACTGCACTGTGGTTAATGGATTGTCTGTTTGCATTGTGCTGGTTTAAATCTTCTGCTATTATGTTTACTTTGTTCACCTGCAATAAAGTCATCACATTCTGCCATTATTTACATTGCCTATACAGCAGGTTTTTGCAAATTTTTAAGTAGTGCACAGAAAAACCTGAGTGGGGTGTCACGGTTGTTTGTTGGGTATCAATGTTAACTCATAGAAAGAGGGTCCTGTGTTCAGTCTTCAGGTGGAGTAGTCTGGGCCTTTTTGTGTGGAGTCTGTATACCCCTTGCTCAGTATTATAGTCAGAGGTTGGCTTTTGTAAATAGACTTAGTACTGCCAAGTATTGCTGCAGAGTTAAAGGGGTGGGGGGCAAGCCTGTCAGTGCTCAGGCCATACACTGTATGGTTGTAATCCCAGAAGTTGGGAGGGCTGCAGGGCAGTGTTCCAACAAGATAACAATCCCATATGCAACTCCATGACAACCACTGCCTTCCTAAATAAACTGAGGGTAAAGGTTGAGTATTTCTTCATACCTAAGCATCTGTGGGGCATTCTCAAATGGAAGGTGGAGGAGCGCAAAGTCTCTAACATCCATCAGTTTAGTAATATTATCATGGAGGAGTGGAAGATGATTCCAGTGGCAACCTGTAAAGTTCTAGTGAACTCCTGCCCAAGGGAGTAAAGGTGGTGCTGGAAAATAATGGTTGCCACACAAAAAAATTGACTTTGGGCATAATGGGGCCATTTCCACTCACTTTAGTTACCAGCGGTAAGACATTAATAGCTATGTGTTGAGTTATTTTGAGGGCACAAGAAATTTAAACTGTAATGCAAGCTGTAGAACTCACTACTTCACATTGTATCAAAGTGTGATATCTTCAGTGTTGTTCCATGAAAAGATTTAATAATGTACAAAAAAGTGTACAGTGTATTTACTTTTGTGAGATACTGCATATACCCTCAAAGTAAATTCTGGTTAACAAAATGTGTATTTTGCTTAAGAAATAGTAATAAACATCCTAAAAAGTGTTTTAAAACAATAAAATGCAAAAATGTATAATAAAAAGAAAGCCTCCCAAGGATTGGCGCCCCATCGACTATTTATAACCACCAGTGTCCAGTGAATACCCATACACTACAGAATTTGTTCCATTTAAGCGTCTTCAACAGTTCTAGGGCTGGACTGGGATTTGCCTCACTTGTTAGCTGATTTGCAAGAAACCAATTTGAACTGCTAAACATAAAAGTTGCGTGACTCATACCCGATCACAGGCTAACCGAATGAGGGGAAGCTGAAAGGATCCACTGCTAATAAATACGTTTGATCGTCTTCTCTATACAACACATTTTAAGACATGTAAGTTACTAAAAACGATAAATGGCAGATGGAAGAATGTGTGTGAGCTGCAGTGAGGGGATATGCATCAAATGATTCTTCATTGATACCTGCTTAAGCTAGACAACATTCCCAGAGGAGACTCAGTGGTAAGATGTTCCTCTGACTGTTCTATGAAGTACTTTCTCATGCGAATCATGCAATCTTTTGTCCTTATCACAGGCTCTACAGCAGCAATTTCACTACAAGAACGTCTTACATACTTAAGAGAAAGATCACAGAATAGTAACGTGTGTCAAGTATCAACGTCAATCACAGCACATAAGTGCCTCATACAGATTTACCCCTTATCCCTCTAGAACATTTACTGACTACCAATGATTAGTCCTAATATCAAGTGGAGCAACAGCTGTTTTTCATCTGAAATAGACTAGCATAATATCATGAAAAATCCATTCTGACCCAATCACATGCAACATCCATAAGGATTCTGTTGAGTGAAAGCATTTTTTTGTGAGTTGGTAGAAAAACTATAATCATATTGCTTACTGAATGTAATCTTAATATTTGCTCATTCTCTGTTATTATGCATTTATAATTAACCCATTTGTTGGAGTTGTTGTGCTTGTATGTGTCATGTGGAGATCAAAAGCTTAATTTACTTTATTAATGTACTTTTTGGAGACTTTCTCATGTCATGCACATCAATGAATGTGGCTAAACAGTGCTGAGAATATGTTACAAGTTGCAAGTAATTATCAATTATCAAGTCTTAAAACTCAAGTCCTGAGTTAGGACAAACAAGTCTCAAGACAATACAAGAGTCAAGTCCCAAGTCCTTAACATCAAGTCCTATTCAAGTCAACAAATGTCAAATGGGGAGGTTTTAGCATGTTCAGGGTACTAAAATACAACCCCAATTCCAATGAAGTTGGGACGTTGTATAAAACATAAATAAATAAAATAGATATTTAATGTTCAAATGGATCAGCTTATTGTTTTTTGTAAATATTTTGAATTTGAAACATGTCCCAAGGAAATTGGGATGGGGGCATGCTTACAACTGTGTTACATCACCTTTCCTTTTAAGAGCACTCAGTAAGCGTCTGGGAACTAAGGACACTAATTGTTGAAGCTTTGTAGGTGGAATTATTTCCCATTTTTGCTTGATTTTAGTTGGTCTATAGTCCGGGGTCTCTGTTGTTGTAATTTTGCACTTCATCAATGCACCAAACATTTTCAATGTGAAACATTCTGGACTGCAGGAAGGACAGTCTAGTACCCGGTCTCTTTTATTACAAAGTGACGCTGTTGTAACACATATGGAATGTGTCTTGTCATTGTCTTGCTGGGATAAACAGGGACGTTCCTGAAAAGGCATTGCTTTAAGCATTAATGGTGCCTTCACAGATGTGCAAGTTACCCATGCCATGGGCGCTAACACACCTCCATAACATTACATTTGAAGATTAATTTGGGTTGATTTAGGTTGGTAGTTCTTCTGCTTTTATGACTGTGCTGAAAGCTAAAAAATATGTTATTTTAAAGCTAATGTAGCAGACTCTGCGATTAGATCTTTAGCACATGCTTAATGACTACAAAGCAAATTCATACTGAAACCATATTCATGATGCTTCTCAATTAAGATTTTGTTAGATAAGATTGCTCTGTACTCATGCCCACACCCATAGTCTAAATAAGAGAGCTCACTATTTGATCACACTGCTACAGAAGAATATACATACATACACATATTTGAATCAAACCAAACCACTTAAAATTTGGTTTAAAATACTAGATACTGGGAGACACATAAGATTCAGCTGCGAGGCGATGGATAAAATCTGTCTGAAAAGTTTGAAGTTTTAAGATAACTTTGCTTAGTAGCTCCATATTAAAGATCTCCCAGAACTTACACAATTTCCGATGCTCACACAGCAACTGTGTTCAGCAGGCAGTAGACCCAACCACTAAGGCTTAGATATACAATTTAATATTACCACTTAAAAATAAGTGATAAAATAATCATTTATTAGTTCCACAGTGGGGAATTCACTATTTGTTTTTAACATCATTATGTTAAAAACTGGTTTGTGGAGGCTCTTGAGTCTTTTTGAGTCTTAAATTCCATGTCAAATTCCAAATTTAAATCACTGACAATAAAGTCCATATCGATTTGCAAGTTTTTTTATTTTGCCAAGTCAAGTAACAAATCATCAAATTCTGGACTTGAGTTGCACTCGAGTCCAAGTAATTTGACTCGAGTCCACACCATTGTGGTTCAGTGTTCATCTGAAGGTGAATTCATTCATCATCTTACTTTCTTATCTGGTTAATTCTTTACATGGTAGTGGCAGAGCCAGAACTGGTGCAGGAATAGTGGTACACAGTGCACCAAGCCATCACAGTGTAAACACTCATACACGCACTCATACACTAGTGTCAATTTAGCATAAACCAGGTCTTTTGGAAGCAAACTGGATTTGGAGAAATGGGAGTACACCAATGCAGACACGAAAAGCACATGCAGACTTCACACAGAACGGACCCACACCACTCTACCTGAAAATGAACACAGGACCTCCTTGCTCTGAGGTGAAAGTGCTACACACCGAGTCATAGTAGATACATACATTTTAATATTTATGTTAATATACGAAAGGTCTTCGGCTGCTTTTTAGTGACCATATGTTTTTTTGTGATCATTCACACTATTCCATGCCTTGCTCTTTATCTTTCTTGGTTGACCGCCTTTGGACAGGATAGCAGCGCGTTTGAATTTCCTCCATTTGTGCACAAACTATGAGACTATAGATTTGATGGAATACAAACTCTTCAGAGATGGTTTTGTAAATTTTGCAAGCATCAACAACTCTGGTAATAAGGTTTCTAATCTTTTTTAATTTTTTAAATTTGTTTGTGCCATGACAACAACTGTGAAGATCAGACTTTGTTAGAGCCCTGTTGTTAAAATACATCAGGGTGCTCACTCAAACCTGATTGTTATCCCATTGACTTAAAACACATGATTTTAATTTCAACTTTAAATTATCTGCTAATCCTAGAGGTTCACATAATGTTGGATCATTTTCCTCATATTGAAATGACCTTAAGGTTAAGAAATATACTGCTCAAATATTCTCAAACTTTTGTGAGCAGTGTATAATACTACCACTATACTACTATATAAAAGAAACACAATACTACAGTGCAATACAGTTATTGTAATGTAGCAATACAGCATAGTTAATGCAATGTTATACAGGATTACAAGACAAATGCCCCCAGTTGAATAAGGAAAGGAGCAAACATATTGATCATTTCTTCATGAGCAACACCCTTTGTCAGCAAAATTCTATTTTTACGCATGCCATGTTCCAGGCAGCAAATGAGACATCAGGAAACAGCATCAGGGTTAATTCCATTTCCGTTCAACATGTGGGCTAAGACTCAGTGTACTAGTCAGATTTGTCATTCACCAACAGACGAGACTTGGAAGTGACTTAATAGAAAAACACAATCTATGTCTTATTTGCAATGTTTGAGGTAAAAAAGCTAGAAGGTAAAGCATTCAACCCTTTAAGATTCTGGATTATTATATAGCTATTCATTTTTAAGCACATGATTTGTTAGCTATTCCAAAACTAATACTAAATGTAGCCACTGTACGCTGTAATGTGAGTCAGAGATGCTCTGACAAGGGGCTGGCAGATTTAATGGATACATTTCTTTTAAAGACAAGTTCTTCCAAATTAATGAACACTTTAGCACATATTCAGTTCAAATCCTGTGCTAGTTCTCAATATATGCGTGTAAGCTGCATATATATAAGGTATAATAATGTTGTCCATAGGAAACACCACTAGCAGTGAATTAGCATCATGTGTCACAAATTACACATGCTTTGCAAGTGAGACATGCCCTAATAAGGAATCATGTGCCTGATGTCAGCAAGAAACCTGATATACTATACTATGTGTAAGTATCATTTTAAATGGCTTTAAATAAACTCATTACTTAGTGATGTTATGACCTACTTGATACAATAGGCAATAGCTACAAAGAAAATACAACTATCTAGCCATTATATTGTCAGTTGGTCACAAACAGGTATAAACTGAAATACTCTTAAACTACTTGCAAATGAAGTCATAAAGAAATACACAGGTAGCACAAACAGAGAGATATTTTAAAGGACCAGAATGCTTCACTTCAAATGACAGAATAATTTATCTACCAGATTAATTAAATCATGGTTCCATGTTCACACCTGAGGCCCCCTAATTTAAACCTAACACAATCTGGTATGTGGCCCCACCCAACACATTACAGCTACACAAGGTCCTATGAAGGGGGGCCCCTTCAATATTGGGAGGCTATCCTCTTTGTTGTGAGGGTTAGGCAGCAGATGATGCCCATGTGTAAATTTAATAGAGACGTGATCTAGAGCTGGGGGCTGGGCACGTGTGTGCTTGTGCCAGTTACTTCAGTGGTCTTCTGAAAAGTGTGCTCCCTGATTAACAGGCTTCCAATGTCACTGGTGTTGGTGGTTAATCCTAGCACCCCTTGGGGAATCCCCCTCCTCCTTATACTAGTCGCCTCACTTCAGCAGATGGGACCTTCTACCAGCATACTAATCATGGCCAGCAGAGAATTCCAAGGTTTTCTTTCTTCTGGAACTACTAAAAGAGGCACAATGATGCAAGCAATGAAATAAAAAAAAAAACTTGTTAAGCGATAGGAGATACTATAAATATTAGACAGAACTACAAATGGCTAAGATATTAATGCATTCACTGAGGTATCTGTCAGTAAAAGTAGTATTCTGCTAATACACTGAAGAAATTATTTAGTTAAAAGGATTAGAGTGTTTAGCAGTTAAAAGGTCAAAGTGTTTCTGAAAAGAAAATATAGGTAGATAGCAATTATGTTTTATTTTATTTATTTATATGGTGGTGGAACTGACCTCAGAAATCTGATCAATCCAGTATAACCTCATCCACCTTACAAATTCAATTTAGAGCCCAGTGCCAAAGGAAAAGTCATATTTTCACATGCCCAAAGGCACATGACCATAACATTAATATAATCACAAGGTTGTTTTAGAAAGGATAAAGAATCATCATTGCTCTGAGTGTTCAGTGCACTCTGACTATTAAGAAAATAATAGATAATTCACATTGAGCTCTGCAAATAATTTTATTCTAAAGGCCACATAAACATGCACACAAATGCTGAGTGTAAGAGCTGCTGATGTCAGTATAACTGCAATATGTATTTGTTTAAGCTCTCCATACTGTATACAATTTTCTACATATGACCTAATAATGGTACTTTCTGAGACATCTTAGATGCCCAAAATGAAAGGCAATAAAAGCAAGACTTGCATACATGATTGTACAGCTATGAAGTCTACAAGCTGACAATTAGAGAATTAGAGATGTCAGGTCAGGCTTTAGCACACCTGAGGGTTCTGTAACCCCAACACCCCCCGTATAACAAAAAACATCTACCTTTGAATACAGCTGTACACAAACATGCTCTGTGGATTTGTCTTGGACAAATAAACAGTCAAACATCAGTGGATTTGGCCTTGAACAGTATTCACAGCAGATTCATCACCAGGGCTGAGGTGAGACAAAGAAGGCCTACAAGAATATAATTAAAAATCATACAGAAGGGGAGGCAGCAGCAGCTCATTGTAAATGAATAAACAGGGCACTGGAAATGTTATGGAAATGTTTGGCTGTGCATGCACTGAATGCCAAATGCCAGTACTAGCACCTTTGTGCTTCATTAAGTGTACACATCATGACAAAATAACAGGCATGAATGCAGAGCACTACATATGGTATCTCTGATGAGATATGACCCTATGACATATTTACCAGTTTCTTGGGAGCGTAACACTACAATGACATTAGTAATAGTTTGATAACAATGAAACTCATAGTAATACAAATACAACTGCACAATCTCACACACAAGCCAAAAGGGACATCCAGAAGTCATGTATGAACATGATAATATTATAATTACATTTTCAGCATTTACAATTAATACAGTCATATAAGTTTAATTAAAATAAATTAAGGGTTAAGGGTCACGCGCAATGACTTGGTCCAGTACTATAATATCACTTCCCCCAATCCCTTTTGGTGGTATGTCATTTCAAGTCCAAATGCCCATGGGATATCACTCTGCCAGGCAGCTGACAGTTGCTTCTGGTCACAAACAATAAACGTGCTAACTATAAGAAACCTAACATGGAAGTACCAGAGCAGAGCTCTTCCTTAATCTTCCTTAACTCTGGCACTTGCAATGATCATTCAAAACGGATCACAAACAAACATGCTGTGTTGTTCAGGCACTGTGCTCAATGGATACTTACACTGCAACTCAGAAATTTCCATGTATGACTCATAAATTTCCCTGTTTATTGAGCATAAATCGTACTATACAAGAATTCCCCAAGCACGCTCCTGAGGGCAAAAGCGGCTGCGCACACAACAGATGGCTGCAAGGCAGCGTTGCCTAGCGATAGCTCATCAAGCCGCCTTGTGAGCTACATTTTTTTACAATGGTGAACTTGTTTATCATGGTAACACTTCTCCATTGAGCAGAGGGAAATCTTATGAGAGTTGGTGACGGTAAAATGAAACACTACAAACACCGAGTTAGTATACTACTTTCCTAAACTCTTGTCAGTAAGGTCCAAGGCCATGTATGCATCTGACATATGTCACCTAAGCAAATTTGTTTGGTTCTATGTATGAGAGGGATTTTGATAGCAGGAGGAACAAAAATCATGACTTAAATCACCTTTACAATATTCCAAAGCAGAAGCCTAAAATTGTTCCACATGTCAGTGCGATAGCACAATAAGGGAAACATTCCCTGTGGTGAGTTCAAAAATGGGCAAGGGAGAAAAAAAGGCAACAGAGTAAGCAAGTATTGTAAAAAAAACAGCATGCGCTTGGAGGGAAAGATTTTTGATCTAAAAATAAACATTAAACACTGCTTCTTGTTTAACTCCTTATTATTTATTTCCTGAAGTTCACTCTTAGGAGTATGAGGAAGAACATTTAATATCAGACTGACACACACACTTGAATATGCATGCGTTTTACTAAAACACTCTCAACAATCCATACCTATAAGCAGATGGAGAATGAAATAATCAAATGAAGACTTTCCAAGGCCAAGCAAACAAGGAAACTGACATTTAGCTTCAGCCATTTCATTATTCATTCATTCATTGTCAATAATTTCTTCATACTCAGTATTTTGGTTAGTTTACAACACATTCTTGAAACACTAGGTGGAAGGTGATAATATACACTGGACAAAGCTCCAGTCCCACAAAGGGCATGACACTCACTCACTCACTCACTCACTCACAGCTAGAGTCTATTTAGAGTAACTTGTTCATGTACTGATAATACTGAATGGAAGCAATTTATATTGAGTGACATAACCACACAACAAACATCTCTATTCTAATTTCTTTTCCATTGCTGATAAACTTACACTGTACCAGACATGTGGACTCGAGTCATATGACTTGGACTTGAGTCTGACTCGAGTCACAAATTTGATGACTTGAGACTCGACTCGATTAAATTAAAAAAAGACTTGAAACTCGACTTGGACTTTACCTTCACTGACTTGCACTTGAAATCGGACTTGGGCTTTAAGACTCGAAAATACTTAACAACCCTATTATTAATGTTATGTCTTGGTCAGGCCCGGAGTGGCTAATTGGGAGATTCGGGAAGATTCCCAGCGTGTAGTGATTTGGGACCTTTCTGTGTGGAGTCTGCAATGTCCTCCCCGTGCCTGCGTGGGTTTACTCCGGTTCCTCCAACAATCCAAAGACATGCACGTCAGGTTAATTGGTCTCTAAAGTGTCCCTTAGTGTATGCATGTGTGTGTGTGAGTGTGCCCTACGATGGATTGGCGCCCCATCTGAGGTTGTTCCTGCCCTTGCGCCCAGAGTTGCCGGGTGGGCACCGGCACCCCAAGTGGAATAAGCGGAAAATATAATGACTGAATGAATGAATGTTTAAGTGAAGGGTGTTCAGTTAACTTGCCAACGTAGACTTGAATTTATACGCAATAAAAAGGCATTGTAAGAGCTAGCTGCTGTTTAATTTATTCAAATTACTCCTCCAAAGGAAAAAGTGGCTGGATTTGGGTATGAAACTCCCGGGCTGAAAAAGGGACCCACTCTGGCCCTGGTCTTGGTTAAGATAACATGTAGTATAATCATGTTTAAAGTCGCTGCTCAATAAAAGAGACTCACACGCGGAGATGGATAGGAGCAACCCATTACTTTACTGCTTGGAACTCACACACACACACACACACACACTCTCTCTCAGACATACACACACACACTCATGCTCTCTCACACACGCGCACGCACTCTCTCACACACACTCTCTCACACACACTCGCACACTCTCACTCACACTTACACACTCGCACGCTCTCTCTCACACTCGGCATGCTCTCACGCACTCGCTCTCTCTCACACACTCGCTCTCTCACACACACACACACACACACACACACACACATACACACACTCATGCGCTCTCACACTCGCACGCACTCTCACACACAGTTGCACTCTCTCACACACACTTACACTCGCACGCGCACACACGCACTCTCTCACACGCACTCGCTCACACACACACTCGCTCTCTCACACACACTCTCACACACACTCTCTCTCTCACGCACTCTCTCTCTCTGTCACGCACTCTCTCTCTCTGACACACACACACACACTCTCTCTCTCTCTCTCTCTCACACACACACACACACACTCTCTAACACACACACACACTCTCACACAAAATCTCTCACACACACACACGCTCTCTCACACACACGCACACTCTCTCTCACTCACACACGCACACTCTCTCTCACTCACACACGCACACTCTCTCTCACTCACTCACGCACACTCTCTCTCACCCACATACTCTCACTCACACACACTCTCTCACATACTCGCGCACTCACTCTCTCTCGCGGGTGCACTCACTCTCTCTCTCTCTCTCGCGCGCACTCACTCTCTCTCGCGCGCACTCACTCTGTCGCGCGCGCACTCACTCTCTCTCGCGTGCGCACTCACTCTCTCTCGCGTGCGCACTCACTCTCGCACGCACTCTCTCCCGCGCACACACTCACTCTCGCGCGCGCACACACACTCACTCTCACACACTCTCTCTCTCACACGCGCTCTCTCTCTCTGTCACGCACACACACACTCACTCTCGTGCGCACATACATTCTCTCGCACACACACTCACACACACACACACAGATGTATGGCGATAAAACAATCAGACTTAAAAGTAAGTAAAACCCAATTAAACAAACAATTATTCTTGGTCATTTATTATTGAGGAAAATTATCTTAATTATAATTAAGTGGCAAAAATAATTAAATTAAAAATAATAAAGTGGCAAAAGTAGGAGTAACTATTGGATTAGCAGTTCTTTTTAAGGTGAAATTAGAGGTGTTTTAAGCAATGAAATTACAATCAGGCATGTATTTTTTTCAATGGAATTAATCTAAATCTATTCATTACATATACATTTGTGGAGGTGCATAATGACACAAACAAACAAGATTTCTGATGACTTAAAAATGGAATTGGTGCTGCTCATTGGGTTTAAAAAGTTATAAGTGGTCAACCAGCAAAGATCACTCCAAGAACAAGGTATGAAATAGTCTGCAAAATCAATAACGAACACAGGACAAGTTCCACAATAAACTAAACGAGTTGCTGAAAATGGCTAATGTTAATGTTCATGAGTTCACCTTCAGGTTACAAATAAAAAGCCACTACTCTCCATAATGAACTTTGCTGCCACAGCACATACCCATATCCAGAGAGAAACGATCTGACAATATAGAATGCTCACAAGTCCAATAGTGGCAGTTTGGCAAAGCCTGAGACTTGTTGCCCTTCAGTCCTTAATTGCTGTACTACAACAAACCCTTAAATGTTTTTTAATACAATAATGATGCAGGTTTCACAGTTATGAAAGTACAATCAATGAGTTGTTTAATTAAAAAAAAAAAACATGTATAAAACAATAAGGAACATTTATGCTTTGATTACATTTTTGGTTTATAAATATCGGTTGCTATGAAATTGGCAGATAAAACAGTTTTTAAAACACAGAATAGTATGGTAATTGTAATATTTAATCAAATCTAACACTATTAAGTACTGGTTCTAGGTCACATTATACCAAGAGTAGAGATGGACAGAATCCAAACAACGCCCAGGTGTTGAGCTAAAACACTGGCATCTAAAACACATTCAGAGAAACAAAAATAAGTGGGGATAATTTTCTGGATTAAGAAGTTATTTGTACATACAATGTATACAACAGGTTATTGTGCAGCTGGCTCACCTGAGTAGGTCTTTTGGTTGCTGCTATTGACAGTATAGGTGGTTTCCATTCCTGCATGAATGTGATCGTTCACATGGCAGTGCAGCAGCCATGTTCCTTCACTTTCTGGCACCAACTCCAGCGTCTGAAACGTGCCTGGGAACAGGTCAAACACATCGGCGCGGTGGGCCTGGTCTGTCTGCTCCCGTGAGTATAAATGACAAACCTTTTAATCAGTTTAGTGCATACTTGTGGTTACAAATACATTTCAGTGACTGTACATTTTGCACATCTGCACATTTTGAGGAATAACCAATAGCATCAACTGCTGTATTATAATCATACCTTGAAGGTAAAGGTCTGGCCATGTAGATGCACAGTGTGTAAATCCACTTCACTGTCCATGCCCAGAAGATACCAGTTCACCCGTTCTCCTTTCTGCATATCCAGGCCTCTAAGGTTGCCGTACAGCTTGCCGTTAATAGCTACCAGGAGCAGGAATAAGAATGTCAGAAAAAAACAAGTGTAGACTTAACCTACTAGATACACTGGTTAACGTGGCAGTTTAATAAGTTTTTCTTCACATTTGAATCTAATGTAAGCTGGTCATTGGAACAGGAAGGTCTGGGGCTAATAATACAATTTACAGAGTTCAAACAAGCATGTACCCTGACCCAGTAAGTCTCAAAGCTGGTTAGGATTCACTGTTGCAGCACTGGAAATAATCTCCTCATCTGTAATCCTCTCCCTCAGACACAGCCAGTCGTGCCTGAATGATGTTGGGGAGTGGGCTAACAAATAACCACCACGCACCCAAGCCCCATTATACAAAAATTAATTCCACAAATAAAATGCTCATTTAGCTTTACAGGAAGTCTCTAAATACCAGTTTGAAAACTGCATCTCATAGAGATTTTTGCATGGCATTTATTAAGTTAACAGCTAATACAACTAGTTGTATCTGGTGCTTGACGCTGGTGTCACTTCTTTCTTACTGCAAGCATCACATCCAGGCAATTTATCTGGCACTCTGGAAGACTTAAGTATTGATTAAGTTTAAAGGATTTTATTATACAGGATGATGTTTGCTCAGTGACTCCAACTAAGGTATGACCTAGAGGCTAAAGCTCGAACTGTGAGATTAGTATTGAGCATCGCTAGATACATCAAAAATTGTATTTCCTGTGCAAAAGTACACTAGGTTTGTGCTGTGAAATCGATATGGCAATATTCATATTTGTAACATACTACAACAGTTTTAAGCTCAATATATTTTTAAGAAAGAAATAAAAAATAGTTTAAGTACGGTATAATCCTAGATATTTCATTTCATGATGTATAATATGTACAATATCTTGTACCGTGATATACTGCTCACAAAATTTCTAAATTAAATATCCCCTGAACTTTTGTGAGCAGAGTAATATTGTGACCCATGTATAGTGTATTGTGAAGTCATTTTCACTACTCTGCATTAACAGACAGCCAGTCATTCTTGGTTGGTTGACATTTGTGTAGGTCATTTACACAAATATTTATTTGTATTTTATTTATAACATTTTACTTTAAGGACACAAGATACAGTATTTTAAAAGTCTCACCATGCATTTTATTGCTCTCTATAAAGTCTTCATCTCTATTCAGGGGGTGTGATTCGTTGTAGTAGGTTTGAATGTTTTGCTCTAGGTACCACGACTCATTCTCATCAAAGATAAAGAAGAGAAGAGCAAACTCCTGATCAACGTCCAGCCTTTGTCTGGTCTGGCTCAATATCCCTTTCCTACAGATCACCAGTGGTCCAATCGGGCCACTCACCGTATCCTGTAACACAACACAACAAACAAAACCAAATCCAATCTGATAACTCATATCCATGTAACTTCACATGCTTTGTTCTTAATGTTTGGTACATTAGATTTTTTGATGGACATTGAACTTTGTCACTGGACAAGTAACAGTTTTTATGGGTTTACTAGTCTGTCTTCATGTTAGGACGATGCTTTACCTACCAACCACAGAGACACGAAGTCACCGGTTAGTCTGTGGTCGAGTGAAAAACAAAAAAATTAAATGAGGGAAAACTAGCAGGAAGAGGATCAGAGGATCAGGTACAAAGGGTAAACGAAATTGTATTAGAAAAATACAGTAAATACAAATAAACGGGCAAAAGTAAACTTGTAGTCCACATGGGAGCCGCCATGTTTATTTTGTCCAGCTCTTCTTCTGTTGTGCTTCTTATAACCGCGGTGCTTACGTTTGCCACCTACTTGTGGGCGATGCCAGTGCAGCGAGAATGAAAAACTGTCCCACTTCTGCCACCATTTTGTGACGATGCTTCCAGTGTCGCCAACTTAAAGACTTTTCGTTATATCTAGCGACTTTATTTGGTGTTGTTCAAGACTTTTTGAAAGCGCATATCATTCTGCAATTACTGTCCTCAACCAACAGCGTTTCTTTATCCCCGAGCCCCTGCCCCGTCCCAAAGCTCTCACTACTCTCACAGTACAGTGTCTTTAATCAGAGCAGGAGATCCACACCGCTCCGCTTCCGGACTGCAAATGAATTGCGCATGCTCAAAGCTAAAGCTGCCACAGATCCCACCCTGGCTTTCAGAGCGAGATGTAAATGTTTCTTCAGAGTAATTTAAAAAAAAAAAAAGGAACTCTGCCAGTGACTCTTTTCAAATCATTTTTCCGGCCCCAAGCCCGGATAAAAGAGGAACAGTCTTTTGATTAAAATTGCTATTCTAACATTGATGTATATAATGTGGGTCCGATAACGCATTAAAGTCATGATATTAGCCTATTGATGGCCTATTTCAATTACAAAAAAACAAACAAACAACAAACCAAGAATCAATACAAGAAATCTCCCACGGTTTTTCCTCCCTTGTGCAAATTGGGCGATGACGTCATTTACATTATTTAGCAGACGCCCTTATCCAGAGCGACTTATAAAAGTGCTTTAAGACATCAGTAACATAATCCATTCTTAATAATAAGGCGGCTTATTAATTAACTTAGTGACTTCTAGCGACTTTTAATTAAGCTTATGGCGACTTTCCTTGCTGAGGAGTTGGCAACACAAAGGAGCCACGATAAATTGACCAACATAAAGGAGACATGAGGTCACCGGGTAGTTGGTAGTCGTAAATGAGGCGAAAATAGCAGGATCAGGTACAAAGGGTGAACAAAGTTTTATTAACAAAAAATACAAAAACAACTAAATACAAAGAAGTTGGTAAAACTCGACTCCTACCTCGGGCAGTAGGTATATAAAAAAAGTTTAGCCTGGCTCTCACTCCCTCAGCTCCCTTTCACCATGAGGTGAACCATTACAAGCCGACCCCCTCAATATTGTTTCCCTATCTCTTTTTATAGGATAGGCCTCACTCTTGCACTGAAGCATTCCTTCTGGGTGTGACCAACCTATAGAAATAGGTTGCATTTTCACCCCCAAACAACTAATAACAAACATTAACACATACACAGCTTCTTCAGGACACCCTGTGTTAACACTAACATCCCCTATTACAGCACACCTCATGGGTGAGCTTAGTCTGTGCTGCCTTCCTTTACCAATTTTACTACTGAAGAGACAACAGGTAAGTTTATCAGATAAGCATTACACATACTCACACATACTGTGGTGATCGGCAACACCTTTAAGCTAGAGCAATGTTGAATTAGCAAATTAGTAGGTACTTTCTCTCGTACAGACATGTACCTCATTAACACCTGGCCAGATTCACTCAGGTGTTATATAAGGTAAGTGAGCTGTTATTTTCCTTAAATTTAAACTCTAATCTTGGTGTATTTAGATTTTGCAAGCCATCAGCCACCCTCACTAGATCTAAAAAACATCTTTGGGAGCTGTGAAGCATCACGTAACATTCTGTACCACCAGATAATAAAACGGTTATCTTACATTGTATATACAGTTCCAGCATTATTGCCACCCTATTATGGATAAGTGAAAATGATTATATGAAATGAACAATTTGCTGAATTTAATTAATTTTACAGTAGAAAAATGAGACATTTAATTATTTACAACAACTTAAGTATACTCGGTCTGAAAAAACATTCTACGTCAAAAATAATAATTTTTAAACAAAATCAGATCTGTCACAGTTACTGACAACCCTAGAAATTCTAAGAATCAATATGTATCTAATGTATTATTCAATTTAAATTGTACTTTCTTTAAGCTGACCAAAATGTTTAGGAACACAATTATCTGCTTTGAATTCTCCCATTTATATGACATTATAGGAAAAGACTAAGCAGTCCTTTAATGAAAAACAGAGATTGTTCAACATTGTACAACAAATGCATAGGTTCCTGTAGTTGTGAGACATGTGGTTTTATTAAACAAAATATTACTTGATAGGATTTTTTTCCAGTCCAAATTGACTTTTTCTTCAGTATGAGATGCACCAAGTAATAAAGGGAAGCCAGGCTTCCCATGTGATCTTAATGCAATTACCTGTGCCCTACAGCATAACTGGCCAAGAACGATGTACTTTATATTGAATAACCTAAAGAGCTATACAATGTGCATTTACTTGTAGTGAGAGATTACCTTTATGATGTCCACAGTGGAGAAGTAGGTGAATGCAATGCAGTTTGGATCAGAAATGCCTGGGCCGGAGCTCTCAGGGATACTCCACAGGTATCTAGTCATGTTTCCTGCAATTATTATTTGACAGTGTTTAGCGTATTATATTATAAATGATGCTCAATGAAGCACCAGTTATCTGCTGGGAATGGTTATATTTAGTCAGATTTGCTTATTTCTGTATATGCATATTCACTGTTATATGCACCTTACTGTTTACTTTTGTTACTGTTGTTATTATGTTACTGTTCTTACTATTTTATTGTTGTTAGTGTTTATCTGGTGAATGATGATGTTTATCATGTTGACAGGTAACACACAGAATTTCATTGTGCTATGTATTATGTATTCTTATTCAATATATATATATATATATATATATATTTAGTTATTTTTTTTATTTTTTTTTTCAGAAAGAAGATCTAATAGTTACTGTACCACACTGGCCAAGAAACAGTGACTGTTAAACTTCATAATTTCTTAAACATTCATAATTTCTGTGAGAAATATATATTTAACAAAATAGAATATTATTAAAGTTACTTTGAAACAACGCGCTGTTATAAAGAGCGCTATATAAATTTCTATAAGGAAATTTGTCTTTGATTTGTGTAGACAAAATTCTTAATAGACTACATTTAAGTTATTATAATGTATTTGTATAGAAATTATTTCATCAGGGCATTCTTATGCTTCTTTTACCGATAAGACCTATTGATAATACCCTTCCTGACCTTTAAGCATGGCTGCAAGTCATACAGCCGTTCAGTACCTACTGTATGTTCCACTAACCAGCTAAAATAAGATGCATTCGTCTGCAGTTCTAGACCAACTGAAATAGTGAAACACTCAGCATGTAGATATGTAAATGATTAGGTGTGGTGTAATTAGACAAGCCAAGGGTCTTGTTGCTTTGTTGATTTAAGACAGGTAGATCATGCTAGAGTTTATAAATTGGAATTATGACTGAAGTGACTGTTCAGCTGGAATCCATTAATATTGCATTTGTGGTTTTGAGTGCAATAGTATTCAGGTTTACTGCACAATTTTTGTTAAGATCCAAACATGCCAAAAGTAAAGCACCAAACACAAGAAATGCAAAGTGTATCACTAAACATCTCTTGATTAAGAAAATTATTTTGCCCTGTTTGTTGATTAGAATGTGTCTTGCCACAAGATGGGGTAAAAGTGCTTCCCCTGCTGCCCTTTAAAAGGCTGTCAGCAGCTACTTTTGGATAGTGGATCTCTTTTTAGTAAATCGTTGACTGCTAGATATGCCTTTTTGAAACATATGCTCAAATCTGGGCCTGTAGATCTTCCACACTCACAGTTTGCTGAAACTGTCCCAGCCGGTTCCATAAATGCTCCATGGTGATAAATTTGTAGACCAGGTAGGCCAAGGAGGTGTTATTTTTTATGTGTCATCTTGACTGGAACATACACCTGTGCCTAAGCCCTACCTTAGCTGTAGATCTTTATGAGAGAATAAACCTAGAACCACAGATTTCCCTATACATTCCACACCACTATTCAGCGCACATCTAAGACTGGCTGCTGGGTGGTGGGGGCAGTGTTGTGAAACTATGACACTCCTTGGCAGACAAAACCACTGTGATGGCAAAGGGAATTCAGATCTAGACACACCTTTAACTTAGTTGTCACCTGTAGTACCATAAAAGTCTAAAAAATGATGGAGCAACATATCTGCCACTATTGAAACATTCATGAACATACATGAGTGCTTTCACTAAATTCAAGAGGCAGAGAACTAAACAGATCTGAAAGTGGTTCATAAACAAAGGATGCTGTTGCTGAGGGCACAATTGTAAACAAGATGATTGCATCCTCAGGAAAAACTGCGACATCTTACAGTGCTGCATGTGGTGCGTAAGCAAGAATCCCTTTGACGTCTCCTTTTAACTGGCATATTTATGCCAGAACAGCTTAGTCTCTCAAACCACTATTGAGTCAAAAAACACTGACTACCAAATAGAAAGGATCCACTTGGCACATTCAGCAGAAATGTCCCCACACCTACATAGTTTTCCATTATCTAACATACCCACGGTCCATCCTGTATTTCTCAGGATTTCCCCCACTTCCTTAATCTCAAGCAGTGTGTCAAGACAGAAGCAGCAAGGTGGTCCACATTACTATGTGTTACATTACATTACTATTACATTACTATACAGAAATATGTTTAATGTATTTTCTGTCTCTGATTAAATTAACTTTGCAAAAAATATCTAAATTAACTTGATTTTGTATTTGTAGTTGAAATTGCAATAGTATTCAGGTTTAGTGTATTTTTTGTTCAAACATCCAAACATCCAAACCTTCCAAAAGTACAGCATCAAACACAAAGTGTATCACTAAACTTATGATTCATCATAGACTTCTCGATTAACTGAAACTTTTGTTTGTTTTAAGGCTTATAGATAATGTTACTCACCAGGAAATACAGGTTCTGGATACTGAGGATGTGACTTTGCTCCATGAGGGTACATTGAGTATGGACGACTAGCCTTATTTAGGAATGTAATATGAAGAACCTCATCAACCTCTGCCCTGATTACTGGACCTAAAAACATATGTGTGAATGCAGACACAGAACAACTGACTTGTTTAAAGTGAGAATCAATTTATATCAATAATAACGATAAACAAACCCTTTATCTTAGATAATATCATTATGACCTTACCCAGTATTTCCAAATGTTTTTCTGCTAAACTTCTCTGCTTTCTAATACTGAAAGTGGCATCGCTGTACTCTCTATAAACCACTTTCTTATATTTAGAGCCGAGTCTGTTCTCTCCTGTGCCCACAAATATACTGCCTGGACTGAGAAACACAGTATCATTTACAAGTGAATGACTACAACAGCTATAACAAGCAAACAATCAGTATCTTACTTTACAACAAGACTAGTATTTGCATTTACCTATGCTCTTTAGTAGCATTAAAGTTCTGGAGTTCCCAAGTACGATCTGGAGAGTAGTCCCACTCCAGCTCCTCTGCAGCGATGAAGTAGTGCGCTGTGGGAGCAGAGAAAGAAGCAGACGGGGTCTCCCCACACTTCTTTACTCGGTACTGCTGCCTCATCCCTCCCATGTAATGCTCCCTCACCATGCAACTCACCTCAAACAGTCCTGTGTCAACACATGAACATACACATTAAAAAAAACTTTCACAGATCTTGAAGGTCTATATGGTAAAATAGTGTCATTTTGCCCTCAGTGCCCTTCGGCTGGCTTGCATATTAATTTGCACTCTGTGTAGTGCCTGGGTGGCTCGTGAGGCAAAAGGTGCATGGAACAGAGATTTAAAAAAATGTGTTTTGGCACAACACAGCACAGCACTGACTAATAATTATAGTGGATTAAGTTTAAGATTTTAAATTTCAACTGTTTATCTGGTCACATGATCCCTAATAATATTTCACACAATATTGTCTAGCAGATCTTTGGTGGTCTCTAATTAACGTGTACTTGCCATCTGATTTAGGTTATGTGTTTTTATGTTTATTGAAACCTTTTGTACCAAAGTTTGTATGTGTCCTTACTACTGGTGTACTACAACAGCTAATTCAAATGTAATCTATGTATGTGGCAAAGTAACATATGAGGTAAATAGGTTAATTGCCTTATTAATAAGGGTAATATCCTCATCAGCCCATTGACTATATAAATTCACTATATGGAGAGGATATAGTTATAAACTCCAAATGTACATAATAAAAAATTATTTGCATAGACACATGATAAGATTTCCAATTTTTTTCCAATCTCATAACAACACCTGATATTTAGTTATTATAATGAATCACCAAGATAAGATCTCTCTACCAGGCACCTATTGTGTCTTTCATATGGTTGAATTAAAGTATTTTCCTGGATCATTATGAAATTTGGCATTGCTAGGTTAGATTTCCACTGCAGCAACTATACTGACAAATAACACCAAATCTTTTCAAGCTCTATTCTCAAAACTTTAAACCAATGATTTTAAGTATGAACTGTTCATCCATTTAAACCAAGCATTTACTCTTCCCTGTGCCCTTTCTAAAAAGTATAAACTTAATCAAAATGCTTACCCTACCGAGAAAAAACATTTGACATATATCATAAGTCATCATTATTATAATTCAGTGTTGACACTGCTAGTTCTTCATTTATTATTGTGAATTTGTACCTTTACGTAAATAAATAGGATATTTATAAGCAGCAAACCAAGCTTTAACTGACCAGTTGTGTCTGGCTGCATGAATACACTAACAGCAGTATGTGGGAATAGGGCAACGGTGTCATGGGTGGTGCCCTCTCTGAGGAAGGTGTTGCCCTGAAAGTAAACTCCATGCATGTCCACCTCTGTCCCAAGCCCCAGAAGGTTCCATCTGATCCGGTCACCCTCACACACCTCTAGCCCTGGCAGATTCCCATACATGTAACCATTCACCGCTGTAACAGACAGTCATAGACAGTTATTTAACCATCACACAGCTTTGTTATTGTTTCATGTTGAATCATATAATGTTGTGCTTAGTAATAAACACCGTTACAACAAAATTTCCCAGGATACCCAAATACAGATGCTAACTAAAATAGCGTAATTTAATTCCGTAAGATTTGACTCTCTTGAATGAGTCAGTAATAAGAGTTTATAAGCTACCATGCATTTTGTTGCTCTCTTCAAAGTCTTCATCCTTTGGGTTCGTCTCATTTGTTCCATAAGTCTGAGTATTCTCATTCAAATACCAACTCAGGTTTTCATCCAAAATAGAGAAGAGCAGAAAGAACTCTCTGTCCACATCTTTCTTGAATTAGTAAAGAAATATAAATGTATATTTAAATTTTTTATATATATTTTATTGACCTTTGAAATCCCAACTACTAATGCAGGTTTAATAAAATGGTTTTTATGTATACAAACTGTATACCTGGGTGTTGTTGGAGTTCAGAGAACCTTTTTTACACACTAGCAGTGGGCCAAAGAGACCAGCGTTAGTGTCTCGGATGGGGTCAGTGGAGGAAAAGTACAGGTAAGAGATGCAGGCCGGGTCACTATCAGTTGGTCCATCTCTCACCTCCCACCTGTAGATGAATGATTCTCCTGGCTGCACATGAGATCCATTTTTTAGTACATCTGTAAAACAAACATAAGTAATGTGAAATATGAAAGGATGCATATTTCAGATTTGAAAATGTACTGACACATATCCCACTTCTTTTTTTTTTACTTATGAAGCACTTATAAAGAAGGGAAACTAAAGAAGCATAGAAGCTTTTCGTATACTATACATCTTAAAAAATATTACGAGGCTTCTCTACATTTGGGGCTGGTGGCGCCAGGTCTCACCAGCTGTTGAGGTGAGATTGGCAACTTAACGAGTTTATAAAAAACTAGACAAAAGTGACATTCATACCTAATGCTGACATAATTTGTGTTACTGAGCAGCCCTACTGATCCTACAATAACCATTACAATCTACATACAAATTTACAGTTACAGTGCATCCGGAAAGTATTCACAGCGCTTCACTTTTTCCACATTTTGTTACATTACAGCCGTATTCCAAATTGTATTAAATTAAT
>JAVSBV010128518.1:0-17881 GCA_033117975.1 Parotocinclus spilosoma
CACACACACACACACACACACACACACACACACACACACACACACACACACACACACACACACACACACACACCAGCCTTCCAAAAGCATCTGAAAAGCTTTATTCTGTTTTTGCAATATTTAAGCAGTTGTCTGTGCTTCAGAGCCACAGTGTGAAATTAAGCAAAGGCCATATTAATATATATATAGAATAATATTGTTATTATATTATATTATTATATTATATAATATGATTAATATTAATATCTTATTAATATTCAATTATTATATTCTATAATGTATTTTTTTTAGATAAGCTCTTTTAATTTGATGTTTTCTGTGTAATGAAATTGTTTCTGTAAGATTTTTATAGGATGATTTTAAGTTTAGTTACTTTAAATTTAATTTAAATTGACATTAGTTTATTAAATTATTTCAAAATTCGACCACCACCTTGAGAATGACATTCAACATTAGTATAAAGTGTATCGTGCACATGAACCAGAGTAGGCTTTACATTCAACTATTAAATCATACAGCATGTATTGTAGCTTTTTTTGTAATTTAACGGCTGCTTGTGAAAAGTAGCACTTTTCTTGAAATCTGTGAAATTTGTGAAAGTTTTTGAAAATTGTATTAGTTATACTAAGCACATTTTCAAAAGATGTATTAAAACAAATAACACTACATTTAGTAATTATAACATATAGGCTGCCCAGGGAAATTGGCTTCCTTTTTAAACTTGGTCCTCTGAACATTTTTTTCATGTAATATATAACATCCCCCCTTGAGACATTGTTTTTACAATCCAGTCTTACGATCCAGGAAATTGTGGGGTAAGATCCTTCCTCAAGAACCAAACAGTGCAGAAATGGGTTTCTAACCTTAGACCTACTGTATATGTCCACAGTCCAGTAACTTAAAAACTAAGCCATCAGTGTCCCCTTTTGAAGACAGCATAGAAATGCTTTGTTTTGGCAGCACAGTTTGGAAAACCAGCTCATTTTCACAGTTATTGATAACTTGAGTACTATTGTATGCCAGTTACATGAATTATAATGAAACATAATATCTTACTGTGTAATATCCTTGAGTCTCTGAGAGAACTGAAAGGAAATCTGAACATTTAGGAAGCTTTTGTTAACCTACTTAGATATAAACATTTCAGCAGTGTGTTTCCATCATACAGGGTCCTAGTTTCCAAAAGTCATCATGGAACGATTTGAGTAGAAATGTCGCTGTTTTTTTGTGTTCTGAAACTGGGTGGTTGTTAGTTTTTTGTATAGAGGAACATTTTTTGTTAAATGTGTAGCACTGTTTCCTGCATGTTGCTATTTTTCATAGTTACCTAGTGTTCTAAGGCTACTTGTGCATGAAGATTGTACTAAAAATAAGTCACTCTGTTCTGCAAAATGAAGGCAGAAAGTGAATGTAATTGGTAAGGCTAACTTGGTCTATTGGCTTTTGTGTAATACAATAAAACAGACACACACACACACACACACACAAATAAGAGAGTTTTTTCCTTTCCAAATGTACCCCGGTAGCTATTTATTACAATGAAATTATTATACTTTGCATTCCATTTTTTCCCCCCAAGAAGGGGGAAAAACAAAACAAAGATCTTTCTGTATGGATTTTAAAAAGGAACTCAACATGTTCCTTTTAATTACAAACAATTGCGTGTTACACAGACCAGTTGTCAACTGAGTCAGAACACTGTGGTTCCACATTTTGTTTTAATCATCCAGTTTACCCTCAGCAGCCTGACAGAACGGAATGAATTTCAAAGCGATCTGTCAAATGCAAGCTTGTGAGCACTTGGCTAATGCAGATTTCAAATGAATGTATGTGCTAGCCTTACACATGTTAGCTGACCGTATAGAAAACTGCACATCACATCTAGCTAGGCATTTTAAAAGTACAGCTAGCTAATTGTAACACACATCACCATCCTTTCACATTTACTCAATCTGGTCTTGGTCTGCTTTTTATTCGAACCTATGTTCTTATAACCAGAATGTACACTGCTGTTTCATAAGGTCTGTTTTTGGTTACAGTCAACAGATGTTGAGAAAGGAAGAGAGCTAACAAAGTGAAAATGCAAAAATAAAGAATTCCAGGCTGTGGAATAAAGTAGCTACATAATTATCTAATTAGGGCATGTGTAAGAGCTTGACAACACAGCTTGTCATATTATTAAAGGGAGATGATGCTTTTGTAATGTAAGAACATACTGTTGTAATATATATATATATTGCTTAGAAAAATAAAAAATAAAAAAAGAAATACAATTTTTGTGAGCAATTTAATAAGCCATTGATATTTCATAACTTGTAGAATTTTGTTGGATGCTTATGCAAGGCCTTTAACTGCCAACACAATACAGCTAAACATCATAGAAGTGGACATTGGCTGAAGTATGAATAGAAAAGCAACACCAAATGCAACACTCAAAATGGCAGTAGTGTTAACATTAAGCACTTGTGTTACATGTACCATTAAGCAGTTGTGTTACATTAAGCAGTTGCGTTACATCAATATATGGTGCACTTAACAAGGCAGTTGTGTTACTTTAAGCAGTTGTGTTACATTAAGCAGGTGTGTTATATTAAGCAGGTGTGTTATATTATGTTGTGGAACACTCAACATGGCAGTTGTGTTACATTAAGCAGGTGTGTTATATTAAGTTATCTAACACTCAGTATGGCAGTTGTGTTACATTAAGCAGTTGTACTATATTAAGTTGTGGAACACTCAACAAGGCAGTGTTACGAGATGTGGTGGTTTTTGGTAGGACCCAAGGATGCAGGATAGACGGAATTCCACAACGTATAATAATAATGGGGAAATAATATAGAAAAACTAAAAGGGGCTTAAGAGCAGAGTGAAAGGCTCCTGAACACAAAAAACTAAAAGGATGAAATGGTGCGCCGCCCAACTAGGAGCAATGCACAAACTGATCGTGATGAGGCGCCTAAGCGCCAACGGGGCAGGCGTGCAGAGAGCACGATTTGGGACGTCTCTCAAGTGGCGATGCACGGAGGTACTCCGAACGACAGAAAGCGAGCATGAACGCAAATAGATTGCAAAAGGCGTCGAAGCGGGAGGGGCCGAGCGTGAGCTCAGGCGCACGTGTGGCGCGAGTAAGCCGAGCCGGGGCACGTCCCATTCAGGATGGGCAGCCGGCTGGAGGGAGGCTCGTTGGGTGCCAACCACAAAGGAGCGTGAGCTTAGGCAGTACGAGTACTCAAAGTACTCTCGAGTACTCAAAGTGACCCTAAAACACTAAATACCTTGGGGCTTCCCATCGTACGCATCCATCGGAACTAAATGCCCCCCGACGGAACCCACTATCCCTAAAGGTGTGCGTAAGGGCGCAAGGGCGCCAGTGGTCGGGCGCAAGTACCAAATGAAGAAGATCTGGCACCAAACAGCGCTAAAACCCACACCTAAATATCAGGAGAAGTTTTGTAGGTACACAGATACAACCTTTGTCACACTTCAAAAATGCTTCATGGTAAGCAGCCAAACACTACAGGGTCCTTGGTTTATCCTGGTAGTCTTTCCTGTGCCTTCAGGGGTCTCAGCTGCAGCATTTCACAACTGACCTTGCTCCCACCGACACAACCAGTTGTGAGCTGCTGCAACTGACACCCCTCCCAACCCGATGCTGGACTGGTGTCTTGTCCAGAGCATGTTGCCCTGTGTTCAAAGCTTCCACAGCCATGACCAGGAAACGTGATTCAACAAAACATGAACTCTCTGATCATATTCTTATTACATTACCTCTGATTATTCTTCACTGTAGCTAAAATCCTTAATGAGACCATAAAGTCAAAATTTATTCTTATTCGCAAATTGAACCATTTTCTGTGGCAATATGCCACACTCTAGAAGAGAGACTTGCATTGACAGAGATCTATACTTCTTGAAATATGATAATTCGTTTCTTATTGATTAGTCTGCGTGTGGTTTGGGTTAAAACAAAATGTCCTATTTTATAAGAAGCTCCTTCCACTGGTGCACACAGGCACTGCACCTGACTCGAAGCGATGATGTAATGTCTATAGGGAGCCCCTCCCCCTCGGTATGGGACACTGTGCAGATCTGATGCAGATTCTAAAGAATAGCATGTGCCCTTTATATGCGGTTTCTTTCAATAGGAATAAATCCTTATACTTCATATTACACGTTAATGTACATATATATATATATAAATGTATTCATATTGGTATATGTAAAATGTTTTAAGGTACATAATGTATGGATTCTTTTAAACAGACTTGTAGTTTCAAGCATGCATAGGTTTTCATTCGTCTAGTGATTGATCGTAGTAAAGGGGAGAGAGGAGACCTTTAAAAAGATTATCTCCAACCCCAAACCTTGCCCTTAGAGACTGGGGTCTTCTTTGACATTTAGGTTGAAATGTGGGCTGAAAATCTACACCCCTTTCTTTCTCTCTTTCTCTCTCTCTCTCAGGAAAATGGTCTGTATGTCTGTATGTGTACTATATTCACAGGCTGAAGCATCATTCCAGATGCAAGTATTAAATAATTTCTAAGGCTATGCATATGATTATATACCCATGAAGTATAATACAAGAGCTTACACCTTTTAGATTAGATGGAACGACGTTATACATACACACACACTGACATTTATCTTTGTGGACACGTTTTTCTGATAGTTGGCCAAATCTTCTTGGCAAAAACACTAAAATGGTGCTTGACGTCCTCAATGTGACCATAGATTTCAAAGAGACTAGGCAGAGAGTGAAGGGAGGTAGGAATGCATCAGTGTATGGAGCATTATATTAAAGAAATAGCCCAGTTTTTAAAGGCCAGTGTCTATCTGCATTTGTAGCATAAGTACAATGACCAGAGTCAGTAAAATTTTACTTAAATTTCAACAAGCAATGCTTAGAGGACAACAGAAAACACATTTATTCAAAACTTACTTATAATACAAGTTTAAAGGAAAACGGCGAGCACTTATTTATTTTAAAAGAGACAACAATATAACACAAGAATATAGGAAACTATATATAAAAGACAACAAAGAAATATCTAACCAGATCCAGTAAACTCAAATCATCAGATTAAATTCTAAGCAATAAAACAAATTAGACTTAAAAGCATCAGTACTTAATGTCAAGGGGTTCACTGAGTACACCTCTGAGTTTCTGATGACCCCAGGGACCTAGAAAAACGATACATTTGGAGGAAATCTTTTACGTAGGATAGTGCAGATCCATTTAGAGACTTAAAAACAAATAAAATGACTCTGAACTGGGTCTGGTAGTTTACAGGGAGCCAGTGTAGGGTTGCCAGTGTTTTGGACTAACTGCAGACAAGCTATCGAGGACTTCATGTATAGGCTGTTACCGTAATCTAAGCAAGACAAAATGAGCACTCATATAACCTTCTCTAGGTCTTGGGGTAACAAAATAACTAAATAATTAATTTTGGCAACTGATGTAATCTGGTAAAAGAAATTCCTGACAGTAGAAAACACAGTTACTTGAAACTTCTATTAGAAGTCAAAAGTCATTTTTTTTTGTGGGAGTCACTAAACATGCAAGCAAAGCATGTAAGAACATATGACAGATGTGGTACATTAAGATTAGGTTGAAATATAAGGTTAGAATGAAACAAGAATAAAAGGAATTAAAGCCACCATTACCACATTTAACAAACCCCATTTACCACTTAGCAGTAGTTCAGCATTTTAGGGCTACATTTTCTTTTAATTGAATACTTAAGCATTTTTTTTTGCCTAATCCCAGTCTAACACATCTGAGGGTTACGTGCGATCCCAAAGCTCGGATTTTCAATGTTTCCACATCCTGAGAAATAATTGGAAAAACAGATTACTTAAGGGCTCACTTAGTTTTGGAAGTATAATGATGGTTGCTGGGGTAGCCAGTAAACAGTTATGCAAAAACGCTTCTGCTTTAAGATATTTGTAAATTAAGCTCTAAATGTGTTTGATTTGATATATGGAAGTGCATTTTCAGAGCAATAGGAATGGTCTGGCTGAAAACCTATCATGCCTTTATGTTCCTCTTTGGAATTAAACTGCATAAGGTTTAGAGTTTATATTCATTGTTGGGTATTTCATGAAAACAGCATTGGTGAGACATTTACTTATCATCTTATAATACAAACATCACTGATTCAATATTTGTTTTTAGATTTTAATTTCTGTAATAGAACCTAATCTTTATTTATTAAATATCAATCATTAGTCATTGTTGTTCGATTAAGCAAAATCTCATACATAAAGAGAGATTTTGTTAAAATTGTAAGCCCTTTATTGTTTGTTGATTGTTAATCTCTATCTAGAACACAAGCATACTTGGGAGATAAACCACAATCAAGTCAACCAGCCGCATTTGTGACTGACAACAGAATTTTTGCCTGTGATACTGTATCATGTCCCAATCCAACTGGCAGATTTTTGTAAGTGTCTTGGTTGAAAGACATTGTTGTGGGTTTATTGATGTGGGTGTCATTGATGAATGATGTCTGGGTTTGCTCTTTTTGGGGTATAACAGAGGAGGCAGAGCACAGGAAGTATAGCTATGGTATGATCAGGGCATGCCAGGACACCCACCATCATAAAACACAAGTCATTCCCTGTCTGAAACACGATCCTTCATTGGACCCACCTGCTACACTGTTTTGTGTGTCTCAGTCAAACACATGTGGGCAAGTCCAATATTGATGGAGCTAAGGAGAATTTACATAGCTGTGGACACTTAGATAAGGTCAGCCAATCAAATAATAAAACATGATTACTCTAAATGTGTTAAATATATTGCTCACAGAAATCACATTCTCCTAATGAAAAATCTCCTTATTTTCATGGGCAGTGTATATGACTTTAGCAGCCAGTGGGGATATGATAATGAGGATATACTATATACTGCATGTAATTGATTATAATATTAGAGCAAAAGAATATGTTCTACAATGGCACAACTGAAAGGATTCTCCAGTCCCTGTTGGGCCACCTCAAGTCTGGATACAAGATGAGATGTGGTTGAGTACTGGAGACAACAGGTTCTGTATGGTATCCTGTTGCACATTTGCCCACAGATGTTTCAGCTTTGCCTGTGGATCTTCATAAATCACACCAGTGGTTGACGCAGTGTGTTGCTCTACAGCGAAGACAGGATTGAAGAACTCACTACAAGGTCTTTATACTCAAACCTGACTTTTGTCGGTGTTCAAATAGAACTTGGATTTGTCAACATTCCGTAGCAGGCCAGGGCATAGCAATCTAGGTTTCTCTTTCACGACAGCACTGTAAAATGTGGTCTGTCAATGGCAATATACGTACTGGGAGCCATCACAACACATTTTATCCTGCTAAGCACCTGAAAATGGCCTTTGCAGGGACAGGGTTGTGTAAGGAAGGGGCCACTTGTGTCTGGATGGTGTACAACAGAACTGGGACACATTTTATTATTTCTGTAATTTCATTGACATAACATCTATGTGAGTGGCATAGTGCCTTGGTTTGTAGAACTTTTGGGTTTAATATTCTGGTGGATTATCTGGGTTCTTTCTGTGTAGAGTCTGCATATCCTCCCCGTGTCTGTGTGCACAGTCCAAATGAATTTGCTTGTTGGTTTATTTGGTGTATCTAAAATGCACGTATAATGTATGTGTGTGTATTATCAAGTGAGTGTGTGTGCCCTGCGATAGATTTGTACCTTGTCTAGGGTTGTGCCTGCCTCGTGCCCCATACAGCCAGCTGGTCACTGGCTGTCCAGCAACACGCAAAGAAAGTACAATATTTTTAACTTGACTTGGCAAACTGCGCTGAATGAAAGGCCCAGCAATACACTTGCATGTTCTGCTCTGAAAACGTTATGAATAGTAACAGGAAAATCATCATCAGAGTCACTGTGAGTCAACATTGACTAGGTAGAATGATGCCCATAAACCATCAAATACATTCTTCAAGGCCTGATTACCAAAATATGGTAAAGTCATAATTGTCTTATTAATTGTTGTATCATTTCCATTTTGTTTAAACTTCCTGTAGCTCTAACAGAATTAAATCATAGTGCTAAATGTGCCCTGGATGGGATAGAAACCCACTGCAGAGCTCAGCACAGATTACAGCCTGGACCTCTGACACAGCCATAAGTATGGCTATAAGTATCCACACAACCTGGATGCTCATTGGCAACATGGCGGCTAGTGTAGCTATACTGCTCACAAAAATGAGGGGATAGTTCATAATGGGTTAAAAACAAATAACAATGAAGCATTTTACTTTGTTTCATTAAACAAAATTAGCAGAAAAGCAAATGAAAAGTCAAAGAAAGTTGTTTGATTACTCAAATGAGATGCAAACTATAATGATTGAGTAGCAAGTGACATATGCATGTGTGTGAACAGAAGCATGTCAAACTGGTCGAAGGTGCCCAACATTGACTTTTCAGTAGGGTGTATGATCACCCAAGACTGGAAAAACACACTGACATTGATGGAGCATGGACAGGACCAGATTGTCCAGCAGGTCTGGTTGGATCCTCTTCGTGTTCATTTTGAAATATTCCCTAATTTTTGTGAGCAGTGTATATTGTATTTACCTAACGCATAGAATTGGAATGTGGGAGGAAACAAGAGTAGCTAGAGGAACCCACAAGGGCACAGGGCGAACATGCAACTCCACAAAGACAGTGGTTGGGTCGGGACTCAAACTTGGGTCTCTGAAGCTGTAAGCCAAACCACTAACCACTGTGCCTACATAATGTTCTCAAAGTAATTTAAGATGCATTTGAGTTCCTGATGCTGGACATGACCTAAGCATTCATAGAAATGCACTGGAACATAACGTCTTTGTGTTCAGACAGAATGTACTTAAATAGATTGAGAGGGGTATGGTATGACCCTAAAGAAAAAATGATTTAATTTAAGATAAGCTATTAGGGCAATTACTGTTGTACACTGTGTTCTTTGCTGAAGGGTACGATGCATGGCTTATGACTGATATGTATGACTTTGGTTACATCCTGATGGCTTCTCCTTGCCAAAAGCTTCTGGCCACATGAAAACGCTGCATGTCTTTCAAAATATAACTACAAGTTCATTGACTATAAAATATGTATTTTTTGTTTAATAAATGTTGCACATAATAAAAATCAATTGTGGTTTTGTGGATTTTATATCTGGTCCTGCATTCCATACAGTTTTTAATACAAGTAAATACTGGCCTTTCAGTCTATTAACTTTGATAGCTTATATTAAAAACATTTTAGCCACAGCAACTGGAATAATTTATGTACAACTTTTTCAATCAGTTAAAGTGATCCGGTGTTGATTTGAAATAAACAAAGTTTCCTTTGTTTTACTTACCCCACTCAAAAAAGCTCGGTCTCCTCAAGATGTACAGATTTTTTGAAATTTTGTAGCTATTTGGCTTCAATTGCTTAGCTCTAAGTATTATGCAATGTTTTAGAAAGTCGCTTTGTTTTAAGAACACATTTGTACGATTAAAACATTAATAAGGATCCCTAATCCTTCTATGGAATGGACTTTATGCCACTCTTACAATACTGTCCAAATGTCTTAGGTCACCAATAATTTGTTGCCTTAGCAATCGTAAATACAGCATACTACCATATTATCAATGACTGGATTAAAATTTTTTTAACTTAGATTTGTCAATTTTCTCACTCGTTTTCACTGCTCTTCATTCCCATCATTGCAAGTTTTAGCATTTGCTTAAGTGTAAGTGGAGGTTATACTAAAATTCTTACCACTGTTGCCTATAAAAGCTGTTTTTTTTGTTTTTTTTTATACTGTATACAAATTCCCTGTATTTTTGGTTGTGTTCTAATAAAAAGACTATGAAATAATTATATAAGGTTATTATATAATGGCTAAAACAATGGTATTTTTAAACCAATGGTGGTCTAAGACTTTTGCACAGTACTGCATGTACTAAATACTGGAATACATGCACTATTTCTCTGCAGTGGTTAACTACATAATGATTCCAGTGACACAGAGAAGACAAATGCCAGAAGACAAGTAAGTATATTTTATTTTTTATTCACCAATACTTAACTTTACTTCAAACATCCATAACAATCCCAGAAGCACACCAGAAAAACTCATCCAGAGAGAATGTGCTCAACAAATGTTATGTAGTTGATGCAGCCATTTGCGTCTTCTTGTCCCACCATAAGGCGGTCCACCTCATCTTCAGTCATCCTTTCTCCCAAAGTGGCCAAGACATGGCGAAGCTCAGCGCCCATCACTGTGCCGTTGCCTTCCTTGTCAAAAACCCGTAGCCCTTCCACAAAGTCCTCAAATGTGCCCTGGTCTTTGGCCCTGGAGATGTGCTGCAGCATGGGGAGGAAGGTGTCAAAGTCCAGCATCTTGATATTCATCTCCTCTGCCTTGGGCTTCCCCAGCACAGCAAGCACGTCAGCATTGGTTGGGTTGTAGCCCAAAGCTCTCATGACGTCCCCACACTGGCCGTACCGAATCTTCATCTCTCCTGTTGGTGTCTCGTCATATAAGGTAAAGGCATCCCTGAATTCTTCAATTTGGTCCGGGGTAAACTCCAAAACAATGTTCTTTAGCTCAAGCTGAGGTTCTTTGGGCTGCTCTTGAACTGGAGCAGGAGCAGGAGCTGCAGGTTCTTCTTTCTTAGCCTCAGGTTTTTTAGGATCAGGTTTCTTGGGTTCGACTTTTTTCGGGGCCATGATGCTCACACTTGCAGTCAAAAACTGGAAGGTGGAAGTGACGAACAAGTAGTGTGAGTCTGCCTTGGGCTTTTATACAAGCCTCTCAGAGTTTAAGATAAGCTTTATCAGAAGTAGAGCTTTAGAAGACTATACATGGAGATGAACAGAAATAGACTTGAGTGACATGTGCTATGCTGGTATGTGTCTGTCCATTAGGACTGGGGGACATCAGACTTGTGGTCCGTCATCTGCAATTTCCTGTAATTGTAGGGCTACTAACTATAATTTATTTTTTAGCGCTTATAGAAGACTCTGTAGATTGGCTGTAGATTTATGGTAACAACAATTAACTTAAATCATAATTAATTATGTTTATAGTAAAAACTTTATTTTAACTTCTATTTAATAGATTAGCTGTTCCTGTATATACCCTTTTAAAATATTAAAGTGTTTAAAATGTCTATTTTTCACTTGAAATATGTCCTGGTCAACTATAAAGCTGTTTTAATCTGACATATCTTTCTCTCATAGGTCTTGGGCCAGCTTAGTTATGAAAATAGCTTAATTTTCTGTATTTATGCTACTGTACTCACTCATTTATTGAAGTTAAATAAGTTAAAGATTTGATTTTTTAACTCTACCATATACAGTAGTACAGTGTTTGAAAGTTTGAAAACACTTTAGGATGTCATTTATTCTGAATAAATGCGACTATTTCATGAAAAGTAAATAAAAATAACCCGATGAAAGAAATGTGACAAAAATATTACACATTTGATCATTTTTTGTAACTTTTCCAGTTGTAAGAGCCTGTAAGAGGTGAACTTTTGACGTCAGTATCTGAAATGAATTTAAGCTCATTTAGCTAAGTATGGAACAGCTACCCCTCTGGATTTTTTTGATTAATGTGGCCCTCACATTAACTGCTTTCTCAATATTTGTACTAGAATAAAAGGCAGGACTTGGTCATTACAAGACATGATTTTTTTAACTCTTTTTTGTTAGAATAATTTTGTGCTTAGGGTTATTGTCTTGCTGCATGAGCACATTCTCTTGAGATTTTGATGTACATTACACTTATTTTTTTCTCTTAGAATTTGCTGGTATCATTTATAATTATTTGTTCCATCAGTGATGGCAAGCCATATTGGGTAAGTTATATAAGTACCATAAGTTGCAGCGAAACAGTACTACCCCATGATACTACCACCATCATGTTTTACAATTGTGATAAGGATCATATTTAGAATACAATGTATTTTTCTCTATACATAATGATTTCTATTTAAGCCAAAAGGTTGAATTTTTATTTTATCCATAAAACCTTTTACCAATAGCCTTGCCATGCTCACCATCGATGTTCAGCGTTTTTCTAAAGGTGGACATTAAGGTGGACTCATATGAAAGATCATTTAGTTTCTTAAAAGTTACTCCGGGTTCCTTTGTGAACTCTCTGACCTTTTCACGACTTGCTCTTGCTCATGGAAGGACCGGTGGTCAACCATTCCTAGAGAGGATAACAATGGTCTTGAATTTCCTGTATTTGTACACAATCTGTCTGACTGAGGAGTGATGGAATCCAAATCTTTTGGATATGTGTTTGTAACATTTTCTCTCCTGATAAACATCAACAAGTGTTTCTGAGGACCTTTGAAATCTCCTTTGTTCATGCTATTATTGGCTTCTACAATCATGTGTTGTCAAGGTCAGACTTTAGTAGATCCCTGCTTGGTAAACACAATTTTTAAACACAATTGTTTTCTCATTATCCTTACTTTAATAGATGATCTATAAATGGATGACAACCTTAAATTTGATGGTGATACCATTTAGAGCTGTAATTCACATTGAATGTCTCCTTCTATAGAGAATAATGAAGGTGCCAAAATGTAAATGTTTGCAGGAATGTACTATGGCTCCTTGGCACTCTGACAAATAAAATGGGCTCTGATATCACTTTTTAAATATTATGTGTTTTGCATTGTATGCGATACATTTTTTAAAGCAAGTGTATAAAGCATATGTACCCACAATTTTATTTTTAAGCATCCTATAATGTGAATAGCTGTTGACCAATGCATCAGCAACCAAAGTGATAAGATGATAAGGAGAAGCTATTCTGAGACGCACAACATTCCATTGTTCACTAAAGCACCAGAACTGATTAGCAGACCTCAGGTCTTTTGACCAACCCAAACCTGACAACGTCATGGAAAGCATAACTAAATTTGAACCTTTGTACATTAAAATGTACAGTAATCAGAGACACAAGTCAAACTTGGTGCCTAATTTACTGACATGTGGCTCAATTTAGATTTGCATGTTACAAACCCTGGAGCCTGAAGTGCAATTAGTGCTTATACAATGCCCTCCATAATTATTGGCACCCCTTGTAAACATGAGCAAAAAGCGTTATAAGACATTTAATGTTTGCTTAGTTTAATCTCATACTGACATTTTTGAAACTTACTAGAAAACCCCTCATAAAAAAGAGGGACTGATCTAAATGTCCAGTGCGGAAGCTTGATTTGTCTTCCAGTAAACCATTTTTGTTTTGATCCGGACATATGTTTTGGATGATTGTCCTGCTGGAAATTCCGGTGTTGAGACATTTATAGTTTCTTGGCAGAGCAGAGAGATTTAGATTTAAAATGTCTGGGTGTTTCATGGAATCCATGATGCCATGTAGTTGGTCCTTTGGGGGATAAACAGTCCCACAACATCACACACACTTCAAAACACTTAATCACAGCATATGTTTTTTTAATAGTAGACATTATTATTTTACACCAAACAAACCATTGGATCTGACCATACAAAGTAGCTATTTTGTATATCCATTCCCTTTCTATCCATGCCTCAGTCAAACAGCTTGTCATGGATTACTACATGGATTCATATTTTAGGATGTGACACTTGAAGAACTATTTTGTGCAACTTATTTATTTAATTTTATACCTGATAGGGTTTTATTAATAAACATGTATTGTAGAGATTGTAAATGACTGTCATGTGTTTACTGGTATTATTCAATTCAATTCAATTTTATTTCTATAGCGATTTTTACAATGGTTTATTGTCTCAAAGCAGCTTTACAATATCACATTATCTAAAAAAAAATATTATGCCTACATTTGTTCATAGTGTGTGTACTTGTGCATTCAGTGGCTTAAAGTAGCAATATATAACCTACCATATTAATCCAAATGTGTCTGATTGGGCTGTGCTGTGTCTCAGTGTTTGAGTGTATAAATGCTTGATGGTCTGTGGGTATAAACCCCTTATCAAGACTGGCAAATCTGTGCTCTGCTGGTCTGTCAATGAAGAGCACTAGGAGCAGATTTGCCATGTCTGAAGCTTCTCGTTCGTCTATGGCTACACTGCACTTGTGTCAGAAGTGGGATCGTGTTGTAGGTGAAAGAACTCCTATAGGACCAGAGGAACCTGGATGAAGAACAGCCATGACTTCATGAGCATAGAGATTTTCTTCGGTGGCCCGTATAGAGTGAGTCAGCTGTGCCGCCATGCAGTGGACTGAAGCAAGCAAGACCGGCAATAGCAAGGTGGCAGTGCAAGGAGCCCAGGCAAAAATGTACTGTGAAATGCCATAGTAAAACTGTAAATTGTTTGACAGTTTTATTGTGAACTTTCACAGTTTGACTATAAAGTTTACAGTTCTACTATGAATGTTTGATGGTAATTTGGCCACTTCATGGTTCTACTGTCAAAGTTTATAGTTAAACTGTAAACTTGGTTGATGAACTGACCATAAATTATTTCACAGTTCTACTATGTATTTTGATGGTAATTTGGATACTTCATAGTTCTACTGTCAAATTTCACAGTACATTATTTCTTTTTTTGTGATCGCCATCAAGGCCTGGATGTGAAGAGAAACATGCAAATCCCCTTGAATCTTTCTTTGAGGAAAATTGTTTTAATACAATAATACAATCATATTCTCATGCCTTTGTTGCATCTGGCCCTCTCAAGACTCTCTTTCTGTCTTACTGAAACTCAATGATAACAGTTGGCACACCTCATCTACTGGTACCACATCTGCAGATTCAACCATCCGTGGACTGAAAAAAATAAGAAAGAAAATCCAGAAAGTTCCAGGCACCAAAGCTTGAACTTGCCACGTGCCAAGCATTACGCTAAATCCACACAAATGAAGTGTTTGTAGGCATACCCTGCTGTAGCCTCTCACTATTTTACAGTTCTCAATCTCTCTCCAGCACAGGGCCGGCACCCAAGCAAGCCATTCATCATGCTGTTTTTTTTCTTTTATTTATGCCACTGACTTTTGCTCTTTAGTCTTTTTTTTAAATTTTACATTTAATAAAGCTATCGCTACGAAATCTTATGATAGACTGTTTTCTGATTGAAAACAAAACCAAACTGTTACGACATCCCTAACCCTAACCTCTGTTCACTCCTCCACAGCATCTCAGTCTCCAGGTCCTGCCAAGAGCACTTCTTCCCGGCTTGAAAAATACCGCTCTGTCACAGCCAGTTTTGAAAACTTTTCCATAGCACACAGGACACACAGCATATGCTTTTATTTCAAAAGTGATATTGATCTAGGTCATGGCTTGAATATTCTGTAAAGATTGATGCATGCTTTAGCTTAGCATGATGCATATTTGGGAGCAAATATGACAAAGATTTAGCTTTCATGTAACAAGGGTTTACAAACTGGAGAGCACTTTAGATAATGATAAAGATTTTCAGAAGCATGTGTCTTGTCATTTACAATTCCTGTCTATGTTGGGCAGAAATGAGGCAGACAGGATGAAGCAGTGACTGGTCTATTAGTACTGATGCAGATAGGCGATGTGAAGTGGTTTTATCAGTAAATGGTCCTTAGAAATCAACTCGTAACATCCATGATATATTCTGTGAAACTGTATGTCATGTGATCTGGACTTTTAGACTAATATATTATCATACTTAGCAATGCTCTAGGATTTACTGTAGTGTACTGGTATTGGTATAGCCAAGATGCTGCAGTGTTGAACATATACTGATTAATGTAATCAACGTTAACTGGCACATATTGATTCTCTTTCCTTTTTTAAAGATTTTTTAAATGTTATCTCACTGTAGAGCTCTTTGTAACTCACTGACTTGCTCAGCACAAAGCTTCTCTCTCCCTCTCTCTCTCTTTCTCTCTCTCTCTCTTTCTTTCTCTCTCATTCTTTCTCTCTCTCTCAAACCATATCAAATCTAATATTAAAATTTGCATGGTTGTGTTTGGTACAGTGTTGCCAAAGCATTTACACATTTGGTGACAGAAACAATAACAATAACATAAAAAAGAAAAAACAGTAATATTAACAACAAATAAATAAATAAGTAAAAAGGATTATTAACTGACACACACACACAAACACACACACACACAGATACTCTCTCTCTCTCTCTCTCTCCCTCTTTTTCTCTCTCTCTCTCTCTCTCTCACTCTCACACACATGCACACACAGACACTTTCTCTCTCTCTGTCTCCCTCACACACACACACACACATGCACACTCGCACACACACAGACACTTTCTCTCTCTCTGTCTTCCTCACGTGCACACACACACACACACACACACACACAGAGACACTTTCTCTCTCTCACACACATATATACACACACACACACACATTTATGGAATGACAAGCTGTCTTTTAAGTAATGTAATTGCTGCTGCTGTACAAGCAGATATTTCAGATTGGATCTGGTAACACAATCCATGCAGAAAATAGTGTGTATTTAACTTAACAAAAATGCAGTACTTGTCATCCCAGGAACATATTTTTTTAAATTTGGTTACCAACATATCAGTTAGCAATAAATATTCTCTATTTATGTACTGTGTGTATGTATGTATGTACACTGATTACAAAAACTAGGGGAAATTTCCTTGGGGGAGATTTCATTTTGACATAACCCCTATTTTTTTGAAAGCACAATGTCTCATAATTTATGCCAGCTTTATTTTAACAGTGACACATAGAATATCAAAAGAAAAACAGAGAAAATTACATGAAATAAGAAATAAAAATTAATTTGAATTTCAAAGAATATATTTGAAAATATTTAAACCCCTAGTAAAACATATTTTAATACTTGATGGCAAAACCCTTGTTGGCAAGCACAGCAGTCAGACGTTTATTGTAGTTTTTTTTATAAGGTTTGCACACACTTTAGGAGTAATTTTGGTCAACTCTTCTCTGCAGCTCATCTCCAAATCCTTAATATTTTTGGGCATGCATTTGGAAGCGCAAAGCTTTAGCCCTATCCATAGATTTTCTATGGGATTAAGGTCAAGAGACTTCCATGACTTTGATATGCTTCTTATGGAGCCACTCCTTTGCGTCCTTGGCTGTATGTTTTGGGTCGCTGTCGTGCTGGAAGACATTTTCAGTGCCCTGGCGCAGACAAGGAGGTTGTCACCCAGGATTTTGAGATACATGGACTTGTTCATCTTCCTGCCGATGCGGTGAAGTTGGCCTGTCCCCTTAGAAGAAAAATACCCCCCAAACATAATACTTCCACGACCATGCTTGACGGTGAGAATGGTGTTCTTAGGGTCATATTCTGTATTTTCCTTCCTCCAAACACGTTGAGTTGAGCTCAATTTTGGTCTCATCTGACCACAACATCTTCTTCCAGTCTCTCTCGGAGTCATTAATTTGTTCATTGGCAAACTTGAGGCTGGCCTGAACATGAACAATGGTTTTTTTGGAAACTATGGTCCCAGATGCGTTGAGATCGTTAACCAGCATTTCCTGTGTAGTTCTTTGCTGATGTTTAACCTTTCTCATGATCAATGACACTCCATGACGTGATATCTTGCATGGAACTCCAGGCTTAGGTTGATTGACGGTAATATTGTACTTCTTCCACTTACGAATAATTGCACCAACAGTTGTCACCTTCTGATCCAGCTTCTTACTTATGGTTCATAGTCATGGTTCTTAGTTGATCAAATACTTATTTCCCTCAATGAAATGCAAATGATTAGTTATTTAAATATTATTTAATTTAAATTAATAGATTTTCTTTTTGGTATTCCATCTCTCATTGTTAAAATGAAGCTACCATAAAAATCATAGACTGTTTATTTATTCGTCAGAGTCCAAACTTTCAAAATCAGATCAAATCAAATACTTATTTCCTCCACTGTATA
>JAVSBV010128536.1:0-17877 GCA_033117975.1 Parotocinclus spilosoma
AGAGAGAGACAGAGAGAGAGACAGAGAGAGAGACAGAGAGAGAGACAGAGAGAGAGACAGAGAGAGAGACACAGAGAGAGAGACACAGAGAGAGAGACACAGAGACACAGAGACACAGAGACACAGAGAGAGAGAGAGAGAGACACAGAGACACAGAGACACAGAGACACACACAGAGACACAGAGACACACACAGAGACACAGAGACACAGAAAGAGACAGACCATTTGATTCGTTTTAACTTTAGAGGTTGAGAAAAACAAAATGCAGTAATATTTGAGAATTTTAAATACAAATTATTACTAATTAAGCACCTGCAAAAAAAAATCTGCAACCTGCACCTTGGCTATTTTCCCATCCCATATCCACTGCACTCCCTCAGACCAAAAAAAAACCTCCTCATAGCTTCTGCTGACGATGTGATGAAAGAAGAGTCTGCTCTTTCTCATAGAGACACAATCTGGAGTTCTAGCAGACCTTCTCTGGTTTCTAACACGCAGTGTGAAAAACGTTGGCACCTCGGGCGAGGTCGTCAGCGACTGTCCATGTGTGCCAGCTGTGGAGAACAATGTGCAGAACACATGAACAATGTCGTTTCTGTTTCGGGACTCTTATTGAGAACGTTCAGATCTTCAGCTTTCACTTGATCCAAAACGGAGCTTGTGGGCGTGGTTATAACACGAGGCTTGTTTTTTTGTACAGTAAAGTTTGAAGAGGTATTTATGAACGTAACTTTGTATTGTAGAGCTTGATCAAGGTTGGATAAAAATCCCTTACCCATGTGCTAATATCTGATATGGATCAATGACGGTTCTGAGGGAGGGGAGAGAGATCACCCCTCTACAGTTGAGGCTTTTAGGACTGAAATTCCTCCAGATTGTGAATCGTTTGATGATATTATGCTCAGACAGTTGGTGATAACCTGGAGTTCCCCATATCATCTTTACTCCTGAACCACTGTAATATAGCTGCATCTCACATGTGTAAACTCCAGATGTTGTGTGCTATTAATGATGGATTTTAGACTTGTGGCTGTCGGAGGATGAAAAATGCAAAAATGTTCAAATGAAGACACGCCGGACGAAGCCTGATGTTGTAGGTGAAGGAGTTTTCTCGTTTGGCTTTGCCCAAGAGTGTCTTCTAGTGTTATTTATGGATAAATCCACCTCTCAAGAAGCCTAAATCCAGATGTTCCTCATTGAGGTGAAATAATGGATGCTAAGGTACGAGTGTTTTAAAAAGGCACGGCCGTACGTCGAAGACGCAAGAAGAGGCATAAATAAGGAAAACCACGTTGAGATTGAAGGTCTCCTGAGACGATTTTCCAATTTTCTCTGACCAGATGTTCGGGGCATTTTTCGAATATCAGCATTTTAGAGGAGCAATGGAAGCCAACATTCCTTCTCCGTGATATCTAAACCACACGCTGACCCGTTTCGATCGAAACACTGCGTCGTGTCTGGAGTCTGAATGAGAACGTGAGCTGGCATCGTCACCAGATGTAGCAGATATCAAACAAACCTGGACCGCCGGACAAATTCGATGATTTCACCACGATGTTCTACCAGCAACCCCCTTTGTTCTGTGTTTCCCTAAATGGGACATTAGTGCGTCTACTGAAGTACTTCTGCTACGTCATGATAATAAATCCAGTATGCAGTAGAAGGTTTAATTATTGGAAACCCTAGGAGAGCCGATATGGTTGCATCCATTTAGGTTTTAGCAGATGGCCTTATCTAAAGTGACTTTATATGTGCTTACGAGGTTCGGTTAACTAGTTTACAGTTAAGGGGCCATGTTTAAGGGCCCGCATTTGACCCAGACCACATTACACCTCTCAGTAAGTGCACTGACTCTAGATGAGGTACTGTCCAGGGTTTATTCATTTGCATTTACTTTTTACAGAGACTTTTTAGGAGACTTGCTCAGGGGCCCAACTGTGGTAGCTTGGCGGAGGTGGGATTCAAACCCTGGACCTTTTGGTCCATAGTCCAGTACCTTAACCATTAGGTCACCACAGGGTTTTCACGATAGACTCTGGATCCACCCAGGGTTAGATATTAAAACCCACTTCGAAGAACTGTATGTAGAACATTTTTTGGGAACAGAACTTGGAATCCAAAAGCAGCATCGGTATCGCCCACCACTGAGATAAAACTCTCCCTCGAAGGGGATTAATTGATCTTCATTGAGGTCCAAATGCTCCCAACTTGCAAGCTCAAGCTGACTTTCACCCAATCCACTACCTACTAAAGGATTCTAAATTCTGAAAATAGGCTCGCGTACCGATAACGATTGGCTTAACTCGACCACACAAACTGTCTTAAAATTGGATTTGGGTCACTGGTGAGGTTTGAGAACCAGGGACTGGTTTCCCTGACTCCCTGCAGCTACCGAAGTAGATTCAGAACCCTCATGTTCGCCTACAAAACCAAAAACGTACCAGCCCCTTTTTCACTTCAAGGCTTTAACCAAGCCTTGCTCTGCCCCTCGGGCCATTCCAGAGACTCAAGCAGGGCTTGACTGGACCCTGAGCATCAAGACTCTTTTCTGCTCTGCCACCCAGTTTTGGAATGAAGCCCCATTGGAGGTCTAAATGGCGACTGAAGGCTCCTAGATCTAAATGGACACGTCAGCGGTCCTCAAAGCACACTTCAATCAACTGAGACACCCCAACATTTACCCTGATCCACTTTATGGATTTGGTCTGGCATTGGTCTTGGCGTTGGCGTAAACCGTTTCTATTTCTGTCCGTTTTTTTTATGTTTTTCCCAATCCTTATATATACACCCACTCTCTGTAAAATGTATCTATAAAAATATCCATCGCTTTAGAGACCAAGCGTATTTTTTTTGTTTATAAGAACCCCTAATCATGTGATTCTTGTGAATGTGAATGTGAATGGGGATGTGAATTTGGAACCCAGTAAACTTTTGAAGAGCAAAACCACAGAACCCTCTCAGAAACGAGAGCGTTTGCCCATTCTTAGCAGGACGCTCTGATTAACCTGGCTAACAGGCGTCCATTAAGACAAATCAGAACTACTTTAAATAACCTTTTTCCCATGACTCCCTGCAGTCGGGATCCACGGTGACCATCACCTGTACGGACGGCAAGTGGAACAAGCAGGTGTCCTGTGAGCCTGTAGACTGTGGACTTCCGGACAAGTACCACGTCCACCCCGCCAACTTCCATTTCCCCGAGGGTACCACCTACGGCAAGAAGTGTAGCTTCGAGTGCCGGGAGCCGGCTCAGCTCGTGGGTGAGATATGCCAACAGGACTAAAAAATGCCACCCTAGGGTCCTTAAAATCTGCATCGTTTGTGCAATTCTATTAACCTTTTCTTTCCCTCTGTAGGAACTAACAACACGCTGACCTGTATGGAGGACGGTTTGTGGTCCTTCCCTGAGGCCTTGTGCGAGTTACGATGCCCCGCCCCACCTGCCATTGCCAACGCCGTTCTGCAGACCAAACGGTGTAACGAGACCGGTCTCAAAGTCGGGTCCCTCTGCAAGTTCAAGTGCAATCCTGGCTTCCACGCAGCCAACAAGCCCAAGAGGTACCCAGTCTTCCCAACCTACAACCAAACCAACATTCACAAATACCACTTAAAACTTTACCGTATTAAAAACAAGCTCGGAAGCATCTAGGATGGTCCATTACCTTTTTATTTTGGATCAAAATGGAGGCTCTGTCCTGATACGGGTCGGATCCGGACCCTGAGTAAAGGTCATTTACCCTTCTGTGATGTAGCGTTAACGCGGAGAAGTGCATAAACCGCCCGTCACAGGGACGTCCCTCTGACCATCTTTACAAAATGCTGTTCCTGTTTAATAGTCGTTTGCTTTTCTGCAGACGGGCGTTTAAGCTGCAGTGTACGGAGGACGGTCGGTGGTTGCAGGGCTCCTGCGAGCCGGTGATGTGTCCCGCGCCGCCGCCGGTCTTCCATGGCATGTACCACTGCACGGACGGTTTCCGGTTCGACAGCATGTGCTGGCTGCAGTGCCACTCCATCAACACCACGGCCAAGACACCTGCCCCCTGCAAACAGGTCCGCCTCCTTCTTTTTTTGCTCCGGTTCCCACAGCAGAGCGTCCCGAATACGGAGCTCAGATCCCTTAAACGAGTTCCAGGTTCTGCCAGAGCCTAGTGCCACCTTCGAGGGCCATCTCTTGCTCTGGGCTGTGCAGGATCTAATTCCATCCAGGTCCGGTTGCCTGTAAGGTTGTGCGCCGTGGAAAGAAGATCTAAACGAGTGTTTTTGATCAGCGTTGGTTTATTTTGCGTATGAGATCCAGATGAAATGCCGAGCATGTTTTCATAAGCGTGACCAAATTTTTATTCAGAGTAGCGATCGGCTGAAAGAAGTCTGAAAATCTGGCCTCCTTTTGAAGCTGTAAACGCCGTGAACGTAATAGTCGTACGTAGGGGAGCTTCGTTAGCTCGCCGAGGCCAGGCTGAACCTCACAGACCACCACTCGTCAAACAGTGAAAGGGCTTTTTTTTTGTGCAGCTAATTGCGTCAAGAGGCGTCACGGATCTGTGGGTAACGAGGCTGGAAGAAACTGGAAGGGAAAGGGCAGAAACCAGAGATCTGGGTAGCTTCTGCTTTGAGTTGGACCTTCTGGAAAGCTTTAGTTGTTAGAGGTGGTGAAGATTTGAACAGCGTTTAAGGTGGTCGTCACTACGAACTTTCTTTGAGTGCGAAGCGTTGTTTATTTTTTTGGTTCAGTCAAGGATTAGGTTCTCCGTGCCACGATTTTGAGGATCACAAAAAGAAGCGGAAGGTCCAGATGCAAAACTGCACAAGCGAGGAACGGAAGGCCTTACTAACAGAGGTCCCCGGCTGCTGCTTCCTCAAGGAGGACAAACCGAATCGTAGAAGGTCTGCGGAAGAAAAGAGGAGCATTCTGGAGAACTGGGTTCAAATTTAAAGAAGGGCTTTTGACCGAAATGTCGATTTTCAGACCTGTTTTGGCCTTTTAGGTATTTGTTTTCAGCGTGGAAGCGAGGTGGATTTAATATATTCAGTTTCTGTTTTCATTTTTAACCGTGTGTTGGAAGGAAGGAAGGGTGAGCAGAAGTACGGTGGTGGCATGAAAAGGGGAAAAAAATCAAGAGAATTTGATCCTAAAGCGTTCAGGTTTTACTCTAATATTAATTGAGTTTACGTCGACGCTGCTCTGCTGTTTTGGCAGAACGCAGGCTCCTTTTAAAGCGTGTACTTAGTGAATTTATCTCTTGCCTGGTTTCCTCTGTCCGTCCGTCCGTCCTTGCGTTTGTCCATCTGGTTTAATTTAAACGAGCAGAGCTGGGAGCTCTGGTTTCAGAATCTGGAACAGAAACTTGATGTATTGAGTAAATGTCCTAACCACACACACACACACACACACACACACACACACACACACACACACACACACACGGAGCGAGAACAGTCTGTTGGTTGGTTGACCTTGCCAGCAACACCCCTTTGATGTAGTATGACCTCATGGCGGAATTTGTAGCATGGCAAAACATAATCAAGCGTTCCCTCCAGATGTGGTCCCGAGTGTTTTTGTGTGCACATCACACACACCTCCTCTCACTCTTCCTCTGGTCGTTGGAGGGTACGTCGCTCGGCGGGGTCAGGTGGGAGCTCCGCGGTCACGCCTCTTTCTTTTGGTCCGGCAGGGTCCGAACTCCAACGTTATCCGCTGCAGGAAGGACGGGAACTGGACGGGAACTTTACGCGTTTGCCCGCAGCTGAAAGGCCACTGTGCTCTGCCTCGGAACCTGCACCCCAACATCCGGCTCAGCTGCAGGAAAGGACACGCCATAGGTGAGGGTTCGAGGAATCACTTCTCTTAGTGGTCATGACTCACACATGTTGTGCAAAAAGTTTAGGCACCCCAGGGCTAACTTGGAGGCCTGGGGCCGGATTCAGAAAAGGCAAATGCTAAGGGTTGGGGGTTTGGTTGGTTGGGGTATGGTGGGGTCAGGGTTTGGTTGGTTGGGGTATAGTGGGGTCAGGGTTTGGTTGGTTGGGGTATGGTGGGGTCAGGGTTTGGTTGGTTGGGGTATGGTGGGGTCGGGGGTTCTGTGGGACGGGGTTTGATTGGTTGAGGTATGGTGGGGTCTGGATTTGGCTGGTTTGGCTATGTTGGAGTCAGGGTTCTGTGGGTTGGGGTATTGTGGGATTGGGGTTTAGTTTAAGTGGAGGTATGGTGGGGTCGAGGTTTGGCTGGTTGGGGTATGGTGGGGTCGGTGTTTGGTTGGGGGGAGGTTCTGTGGCTCGAGGTTTGATGGGTTTGGGTATCTTGGGGTCTGGCTTTGGCTGGTTGGGCTATGGTATGGTCAGGGTTTGGTTGGTTGGGGTATAGTATGGTCAGGGTTTGGTTGGTTGGGGTATGGTATGGTCAGGGTTCTGTAGGTCAGGGTTTGATGGGTTGGGGTATGGTGGGGTCTAGGTCTATGTATAGGTGCCCCAATAATTTTGCCCCTTATGGTCTCACTGTCTCATTTCCGTCTTCTTTACGTCTCATTTCTGTCTCATAGGAGCCGAGTGTGAGCTTTCCTGTAGAGATATGAACAGCGATGTGGTTCTCCTTCCTGAGAACATGACGGCGAGCAGCGTCCTCCAGCACCACTGGATGAACCCGCCTAAAGTAACGGTGTGTTTTCTACCTTCACACACACACACACACACACACACACACACACACACACACACACAGTGTCCCTTAGCCCTCAGTTACACTCCAGCTACAGACCTGCAACAAACCTTGAATCACTCATACGTTTCGGGTGGTAGTAACTTCAGGATTCTGTAGATGGCGCTATAGATACCCATGTGGTGTGTGAATGGATTTGTAGATTGAGAAGAGGTGGTACAGTGCAGTGATACAGGTGTAGTTCAGGGTTCAACAGTTAACAGCAGCTTAGCAGAGGTGGGATTTGTACCCTGGACATTAACCACCAGGTCACTGCTGTCCCGGGATGGTAAAAGATCCTTCAGAACCGATTTCTAAAAGAACATTCCACAGGGAATGGCATACCACAGAAAAACAAGAAAAAAAGATCGGAAAAAAGAAAAGGGGCAGAGGTGAATATTGCAAAAAGAAAGAAAGAAAGAAAAATAAATTGTTGCTGAAGAAAGAAAGATAAACAAAATGAAAAAGGTCGTAAGAAAGAACAGAAGGAGGGAAGGAAGGAAGGAAAGAAAGAAAAACGGAAACACGTGAGAAAGAAAGAAAAAAAAGGAAAGAAAAAAGAAAACAAAAGACAGGGAAAAAAAAGAAAAAAGGAAGAACAAAAGAAAGAGAAAGTAAAAGGAAGAATAAAAGAATGAATGAAATAAAAAATGGATTAGAAAGAAAGAAAGAAACAGGAAAGAAAGAAACAAGAAAGAAAGAAAGAAAGAATTAAAGAAAAAAAGAAAAAAACAGGAAAGAAGGAAAGAAAGAAAAAAACAGCAAAGAAAGAAAGAAAGAAAGAAAGAAAAAAGGAAGAAAAAAAAGAAAGAAAAAAAGAACCAGAACATACAGGAAAAAATATATTTTTCTAAGAAAGAAAAAGAAATCATTGCGAAGAAAGACGGAAAGTCAGATGGACATAAGGGATAAAGAAAGAAAAAGGATAATGGAAATAATATAATGATTGCTAAAGAAAGTAAAAAGATGAAAAAAAAAAAAAAAAGTAAAAAAAGAAAGTCTAAAATAAATATGAAATGAATAAAAGTTTGCCAATGAAATAAAGTGAATACAGAGTAAAGAGAGTCAAACAAAATAAAGAAAAAGAAAGAAGGGAAGTAAAGATTGCTAATGAATACGTAAGAAAAAAAAAGAAAGACAAAATAAATAAATGAAGAACGAAAGAACGTAAGGCTAAAGGGAATCTTAAGGAATGTTGGTGTTCCTCTAGATGTTTAGTGGAGAATATGTTTCTCATATTTCCCGCTGATGGGAATGTTGAGTCAGCTGGTCTAGAAACGAAATGACATGTCGCTGATTGATTGCCGAAATCGATCCGCTGCGTCGGCGGGGGTGGCGTAATTCGCCTGCTTTGGGAAGAAGAGCCCGAATCGATGGCTCTGAAGTGGGCTGGGGGCGTCGAGCCCGAGGTGCGATCGATGGCCGCCTCGTTCCTCGCTGCGCCTCGCCGCCCGCTGCCGATCGATGCTGTCTGAATTCCACAACACCTGTAAGGACACGCTCGGGCCAAGAACAAAGGTGGGAAAAGGAACCAGATATGGATCAATCTCTGGGATCAGTCACAGCTCGACCTGTACCTCTTGGTATGAGACCGTCACTACCACCCCTGTCTTTGCCCGGACCATTTCCAGGAGCTCGCTGGAAAAATGTCTCATTGTCCCCGTTTCGAGAGGAACCTGGACTGCTACGGAATATCGTCTCCAGGTTCAGTTTGGGAGCCGGTCATGCCCGGGTCCCACGTGCTGGAGTGATGTCACCTGAGTGGTGATATGAGGGACACTAACGGATCAGTGATTACACTGCGTCTCCTGGCAGAGCTTCCGTATGCCGTTTTCCAGCCACAAATATCTCAGCCAGATTGAAACACTTCCCAGTTGTGTCTGGTTGCCAGATCTATCCCCTATCAAGCATTTTTGGGACCACCTGGGATGCCAGTTTCGGAAACCTAAGAGTGTTCAAATGTGGCCCAGAGGTCTAGGTCTGGCATTCAACGATCCCTCAGCAAGAGGTACGCCTCTGAGAGCCTTTTTATAGGGCTGCGTTACATTCTATGGGGGGTTTTAACGCCCTCTTGTGGTAAGACCGAGCGCCTAACGAGAGCACACGGGTAGTGGGTAAAAGCTGCAGCCCAATCTGAAAGTTGCGCCTCCTTTTAAAATTGCTGAGGGTGTTTTTTTCGGGTTCTCTCAGCAATAATGACGAATCGCTCCTGTAACTGTTTCTGGTTCCTCCACTGGCCTACTTACTCCTGTCCTGACATATTAGCCTCACTGTTGTCAGCAAAATCTGCGCACACTCTGCAGCGTATGCAGCACTCGCAGCCGGGCCGGGAATAGGGGGCCATCTGAGGTAAGCGAGGCCCGAAACCGATTGCTCATGTCTGCTCCTTCGGGCTAATATTAAACATCTAATTAATAGCCCCAAGTTTTATTAAAAGGGTTAAGAGCTAAATTTGATAGCAGGGACATGGGTAATGATACCAAAGCCAGATCGAGGAGGAGATTAGACAAAAGGGCGAGTGGTCTGGCAGATTGGATTTAGGGCTCTAATGTTGGATGATGTCATGCACGCCGGGGGGGCTGGAGGGAAGGAGAGGGAACGTCAATCGGTTAAGCTTCTCAGATCTGGGCAAACATCGGCTCATGTCGATCGCGTAACGTGACACGTGTGTTTATCGGCCTGTGGAATCAGCTGGCCGTTCTTTCAGCGCTGCCGTGTTTACAGACCAACGCTGTAGTGCCGCATGAAGCCCTGCAATGGACCGGTGCCCTGTTCGGGGGGTACTTCGGGCTGTTGCTTTTTCAGTTTTAGGATTCACACCCTCTCTGGCAACCCTGAGAACGATAAGCAGGGGTGCTAATGCAGACTGGCTACGGTTTTATACAGACTCTCAAACCAGACGAGCTCTGATGCCATCAGCAGGGTTCTAACAGAACCCAAATCTTGTTCAGAACAACAAAAAAAAAACAACGGAGGCAAGGGGAAAGGGACACGGAATGAACATCGACAGAACGGGCGAGTTTAAAAATGCTTAAAATAAAGAATCACTGAGTTTAGTAATAATGAATCACTGAGTCTAGTAAAAAGAATCACTGGGTTTAAGATTAATGAATCACTGAGTCTAGTTATAATGAATCACTGAGTGTAGTAATAACGAATCACTAAGTTTAAGATTAATGAATCAGTGAGTTTAAGATTAATGAATCACTAAGTCTAGGAATAAAGAATCACTGAGTTTAGTAATAATGAATCACTGAGTCTAGTAATAAAGAATCACTGGGTTTAAGATTAATGAATCACTAAGTCTAGTAATAAAGAATTACTGAGTTTAAGATTAATGAATCACTGAGTTTAAGATTAATGAATCACTGAGTCTAGTAATAAAGAATCACTAAGTGTAGTAATAATGAATCACTGAGTCTAAAAATAAAGAATCACTGAGTCTAGTAATAATGAATCAATAGAAATGATCCCTCAGATTTAATCTTTAGACTGCGAGGCTGATGGTTTCTGTGTTTTGTCTCCAGTTTGTTCACTCATTTTTAACATCAGTTTAAGTGGCTTGGTTTGAATATGTAAACTTGTCAATCGAACCGTTCGTGCGTCACGCACCACCGAAAGTTGCCATGTGCAAAGTGTGTTTCAGTGCGTAAACAAACTGTTAGATCGTGTAGCCGTATTCATTGTTCGTTTCTTTTCTTGAAAATCACCCTGGGAAGAAAAAAGGATGTTTTTTTTCCCCCCTAAATTATCAACAAACTTGTCAGCTTCTCTTCAAGGACGGTTGAAATACAAAACAGATCGCCCTCGTTACGTTAACCAGCCCGGCGTCGGTATCGGTACGTACCCTGTGACCGACAGATAACCTAGGCGTCGTTTATCCCTGTTTGAACTCTACTTGTTTTTTTTAAGCGTTCAGGCGGGAATAATGCAACCGACGCAGAACGAAAGCCAGAAAAATCTGACCGACGATGACCTGGACACCGGTGATCATTGATTATCCGTCGCCCCCGAGAAACCTTCAGACCGTTTCTCCAACCGTCTGCACTCTGATCATTTTGTCTCCACCTTTCAGCATTGATTTGCTGAGCGTTGGAAATAGAAAATACCTGAGTTTGCTCCCTTTGGAGGGTAGAAAAGTGAGGAGGGCTGGAGAGCTGACGGACGGCAGAGGACTTCCTGACCTTCTGCGGATCATCTCTCCCGATGACGCATGCGTGATGTGCTCGACCCACTCGCACTTGCTTTATTGTTGTTATTATTATTATTGTTGTTGTTGTTGTTGTTGTCATGGTTACCGTAGTCGGTGTATTTTTGCGGGGCGCTGCGTCTCTGCCGTCTCTCCGGGGGGACGAAGCGACACGCCACCGATTGATTGGTGAAATTGATCTGGCGTGTGTACGATGCTAACGGAGCTCACGGCTAAGGAAAGAGGAGCCTGAATCGATGGTGCTTAAGTGGTCTGGGGGACAGTACACACTCTCCTACGCACGCACACACACACACACACACACACACACACACACACACACAACCCATCCAGAATAGCCAGTGTGTGTTTGCCCTCAGCGTGGATCCCACATGGTTATATCTCGGAGATAACGCTCTCGTTGTGTTATGTAATTTCGGGGTTCGGGGGTGGTTTGTTTATTTTTTTTTTGATTTGGGGTAGCGAAAATGGAGACCCTCTGGAGGTCATAAAAGGGTCCAGTCGTGACCGATTGGAGTTCAGTCGGTAGATTCCTAATCCCTGATCCAACCATCGGCAGCATAAACCAGTAAAGGGTTAGTCAAGGTTCGGCCTTTTGCTGTTGTGGCTTATCCGCCTCAAGGCTGGGCTCAGGTACTCCCCCGGTGTCCCCCGGATGGGCCCCAGAGCCGTTGAACTGTAAGCACAACTCCGTAATGGATATACAGCACCTCGACTAGTGGGTAGGGTTTTGGGGGCTGTTTTGTTGTAGCCCATCCGCCTTAAGCTGTAAGACTCGGGTGTAAGTTCCTTAATGCAGTCCAGAATAATGGCTAGCCCCCTTTCCCTCTGGCTGTGGGACATGGTTCAGCTTTGCGGGCAGTTTTGGGGAATTTTCGGATGCATTAGTGTGTCAGGAATCTTGGAATTAGAGGAACCTGGATTATTTTTCCCCGTGTGTCTCGAGGGGGGCGTGTCTCGCCCCTTTCCTTTGATGTGGGGTCTTGATGGCTTTCGTGGACCTGCTTTATGGGAGGGTCTGTCATTAAAGGCTGTATATAAATAAATATTAGTACAGGATGGGACGCACGGCCAGAGCTGAGCTTCGTGACGGTGGCTCGGACGTTTTGGATGTCTAACGGCATGGTGAGATGTTCGGTCGGTGTTTATGGGTCGGGCCGATGTTCTAGCACGTTAGATTTGAGGTCAGTGCGTCCGTCTGAAAGCCCTCCCGAGGGTCATAAGCAGTTGCTGTTTACGAACACGGCGATCCGCAGGACAAAGGATTTTACCTCGGTTTCTGCTGAGAAGGTCTTTCTTGTTCTGCGGCGACCGCACAGATCAGGACGTCCCGTGCCAGCGTGCAAAATTTAGCACAGCCCCCGGTCGACTTGACGCCAACCTAAATATGACACGTTTCTGCCAGGTCTAATAAAAGGTTCTGACACAGATCTGTAAGTTCCTTGCATGAAACCGATTCTTATAGCAGGTTCTTCACTTTCCAGTCCAAAGCGTATGCAGATGTGTTTGGGGAGCGGAGCACGGCCTAGAGTTTCGGAAATTATAAGGCAAAAATGGACAGATGGATTAAGAACAAATAAAGAAATGGATAATATTATATGATATAATGATACTTCATGATATTAAATTAAATTCTCTTTTTACCCACAGCATATAACGTGCACCATGGGTCTGAAGTGGTTCCCCCATCCCGAAGTTCTCCACTGCATCAAAGGTTGTGAGGTAAGAACTTCTGAACCTGAGCTTCTCTCTTCGTGCAGCAGCTTCTGAGTTTTTCTCCACCCGTAGTAGTGAAGCTCGTTCATTCGTTTTTCCGCTAACGCCCATTGAAAAGACGATTTTAGATAGACGACCCCCTCTTTTTCAGAGTACGCTCTCGTTGTGCTTAACTATAATTATTCATTCTTTTTTTTTTTTTTTTGCCTTAGCCGTTCCAGGGCGATAATTACTGCGACGCCATGAACAACAGAGCCTACTGCAACTACGATGGAGGAGACTGCTGCCAGTCCACCGTCAAGACTAAGAAGGTAAATGCCCGGGTCAACAAATCTCTGGGGAACACTGGGTGCAGACGTAAAGAGCTAGATGCCAGTCCGGTGCTGGGCCAGGCACGGGAAGCTGCTCTCACCTGACCGCTCCAGAGACCTTCCTGTAAGGTCCTGGATAGATCCTGGACCAGAAGGTTCAGGGTCCAAATTGCCAAATTGTTGATGAACAAGTCCATCCAGGGCGACTGGTACAAAGCGAGCGTGTCGGTGCCCTGCACTGGACTGGCACCTTGGCCGTATTTGGATTGAGCCGGTATAGAAGTGAAATGCTGGGTTGGCCTAAATGGGCACAAATGTGGCAAGGGGCAGCTTTCCCACAGTCCCCTGCCCTAACGACTGGGCCGCCACAGTCTGTGTGCACAGAACGTCTTAAATAAAACAAAAGCTGCTTTAGACGTCCAAGCATAAGGAGTGGACAATAAATGGACCGAAGCAGTGATGAAGCTGCCCGGAAGATGGCACCGTTCTGTTCTGTCCCGCCTCACGTTGAGCGGGAGGGTTAAAGAGGGCGAAAATTCTCTCTGCCCAGGACGGTCGTCTCCAGATCTTAAGTTAGACGCCACGTCTGTGCCAGCAAACTGTTTGTAAGGCGTGCCAGAGGTCTTTAGTCTAACCGCAAACGTAAACACCTGGAGCTCGGCAAATTTGCCTGGAAGCAGGACCGACGGCCAGACGAGAGGCGCTGGGTACGGGCCGTTGAAGTGTCAGGGCTGTTCTTTCTCCAAAGCATCTTGTCAAGTTGCAGTTTCTGACCTTTTAAAGCGTAAGTGACATTTCCTATGAGGTCAGATCATAACATCTGTCATAAAAAAGCGTTCCGCTCGCAAAACGGACCGTCGTTCGGGCAGCTATCTGAGCGGGAAAAAGGCTAGCGCGAGGCTGGGATATCGCCGGATAAATGGGTCGCGACAGCTCGTGACGTCCGCCCGTGATGCCTTAATGACATGGCTGTCGGAGTTTGAAGAAAGCGTTCGCATTTGTTGTGACGTGAATTTATTTTGAGTGATTATGTTAAGTTTGCGTTTGGAATCGTTCCCTCGCTCGAGCGGCAGACCCTTATTTTCCGCCGGGCCGCCGCCGCCGCCGCGGAGAGCGTCCGCTCCCGACGTGCCAGTGTATGATTCAGTCGGTCCTCCAAACCAGCGGCCCGGGCGTGTTTAGTTCTCGTAAGAGTTGCAAGCCATTAGCGGTAACTCGAGTGTCGGATCACGAGACATTATCCACCCCGGAGTTTCCATTATTGTGCTGGAGCTGCACCCCATCCTGGCAGGATTAAAACAACTCCTGGATAAGGGTCCTGGAGTCGAGATAAACGCAGGAACAACCCGCAGACGCTCGCTTTTCCTCACTTACATCATATTGGCTGTCGTAGCTCGAATCCTCTCCAACAGGCTGCAGTTTGTTGGGCAATTACTGGGGCTGGGGGGAGGCAGGCTCTTTGGGAACCTGCTGTGTGTGATGGTCGTTAAAATTTGCAGGAAGATCTGCGTCCTGGTTCCAGCCGGAGAGTTCTTCAGCAGGAAACTGAGATGTTGGTTAAAATAACGTTCCGGGATTATAAGGGACCAGAGCTGGAGGGTCTGCTTTATAGAAGTTTGGTTTCACTGGGAAACTCTTGAAATTAAATAATGGATCATAAATCTAATGCCCAGTTTGGAGCCATCCAGTTTGAAGAGAACCGTCTAGTTTAGAGACACCTCCACTTTGAAGTCAAGTTTGGAGTGCTGTCCAGACTGGAGACCCTAACTTTGAAAGCCTTTATTTGGAGCCAGCAAATGAGCTACCCTTAGTTTGAAGACCTTCAGATTGGAGACCATCAGGTCAGACCCATCCAGTTTGAAGAGCCATTTAGTATAGTACCACCTATTCTGGATAGACCTCCAGTTTGAAGAAGTCAGGTTTGGAGAGCTGTCCAGAGTAAAGACCTCAAGTTTGACGAACTTCAGATTGGAGACTCTCAGGTCAAAACCATCCAGTATGAAGATAACCAGTTTGAAAAGCCATCCAGTATGGAACCACCTATTCTGGATAGACCTCCAGTTTAAAGAAGTCAGGTTTGGAGAGCTGTCCAGAGTGAAGAACCCAAGATTAAAGGCCCTTATTGGAGCCACCAAATTAGAAACTGTTCAGGCCCTTGGAGACCCTTAGTTTAAAAGACCTTTAGATTGGAGATCCTCAGCTCAGAGCCATAAAGGTTGAAAATGACCAGTTTGAAGACCCATCCAGTATGGAACTATGTAGTCTGGATAGACGTCCAGCTTGAAGAAGTCAGATTTGGAGAGCTGTCCAGAGTGGAGAACCCAAGATTAAACACCCTTATTTAATTAGTCAAATTAGAAACTTTTCAGGCCCTTAGTTTGAAGACCATCAGACTGGAGACCATCAGGTCAGACCCCATCCCGTTTGAAGAGCCATCCAGTATGGAGCCATCTATTCTGGATAGACCTTCAGGTTGAAGAAGTAAAGTTTGAAGAGCTGTCCATAGTGGAGACCCCAAGTTTGATGATTTTCAGATTGGAGACCCTCAGGTCAGGTCCACCTTTTTTGGTTTTAATTGAAGTGTGAATTCTCTTGTTCTTCTTTTTAAACACATCATTTTTCTCCACAACTTCTCGGGACCTGGCCCCAACAAAAACTAAAGCCTAAAAAGTCTAAAGAGGAAGAAAGAAACTCTATAGTTCTAACGTTTATATAGATCCAGAGCATCTGGACGTTCCGCAGTTCCAAGCAATGTTGCGGAAATCAGGCCTGTGGGATTCTCATAAGCTGGCAAAACGGCACATCCTGCCTGATCTGATCTTCAGGAAATCTCTCCAAAGACTCTCAGAGCTTCAGTGATAGCCGGATCACCTGAACTCCAGATCCAAAGCCGTGCTCAGCTCTCTGGCATTCAGTCCTGGCTGGGCTTGAAGCACATGTCTTCTTTAGAAATACCATCTTTGTGGATTGGAGTGGAAGGAATTCACAGGATTGCTCAGAGAGACGCGGTCACGGACCGATTGATGGCCCGCCAGTGGAATTTCAGAACGGCAAGATGAAGGAGAGAGAGAGGATGAGGAGCAAAGCCCCTGCCTTGATTGAAGCGAAAGGGTACGTCGGAGGTCGCGGTCGGTTTTCCGTGTTTCCGCAGGTCGTGCCATTTCCCCTGAGCCCAGTCAAGGTCATGCGTGAGTGCACAGATAAAACCGGTTCTGACCCTGAGCTCTGACACTGGGCCTCCAGAACTTTGGTCAGATGAGACTTGTGATTCTGTGCTGTTTGTGGACTGGTTTGATTCGAACCAGCAGTCGAGGAGAGACCACCTGATCCCGATTGGACTGGAGAACAGATGGGTGCATCATGTCCTGCAAAACAAATAATTATCGAAACTCGATGACAAGCGCTGTCGTTTTGACCCTGATGCTTGTTGGGAAGCAAAATATTTGATCTCTAATCGTTTCCATGTGTGTTTGGTCATAATTATTTACTTGTTTGGGTAATGGAAGGTTTTTGTTTTTGGTTTTTTTTTTTTTTAACCTTCAGACCATTGTTCGGTGATTACCGAGGACGTTCTGTTATTGGGTTATAAAGAAGTGGGACATTCCCAACACAGGGACTTTTACTTTCTGACGTTTGAAATCACATCTTAAAGACTTTTTAGTGCTCTGAGAGGGAAACGGTCATTTTATTTAAGGTAAGTATATTCAGACAAATCCCTCGTCCAGCCTGTGGAACCTTAGAAACAGTTTAGAAAGAGCAGTTTTGTTTTTATGGACACAGATTCTAACCCCTAAATCAGTACAGGTATAAAAGTATTAGGACACAAACCAACATGTCGGCAAAAGTATTGGGACACAAACCAACATGTCGGCAAAAGTATTAGGACACAAACCAACATGTCGGCAAAAGTATTGGGACACAAATTCACACATGTGACAAGTGTTGTTTTTTAAGGAAATACAGATCTGGTTATGATTAAGACATAATGGAGGATTTCTCCGTCTCTCACCGTTCAAACAAACCACAGGCAACGACCTGAGATAAAACCCGAGCCCGTTAGCGGCTTCGCTCTCCTCCAGCGTGATAACCCCCGGCATGAGGGAGGTAAACGCGCCTCCCGCTGTAGGCCTGTTTGTTTTCCTTTCTTATCTGACTCTGGCACCCTTCCATCAGCCCTTGCCACCTCCCGTGCCCCCCCCCCACCCCCCACCCCGAGAAATTATGGGTGACTGGGCGTGCGCTCGCTCTCTCCGGGACGTCGGGGGCGCATTGTCGCCGGCACCGCCCTCGCGTAGGGTCGCCCCCGGATCCGACGCTAATCGCTGCAAGCTGTTGGACCAGGCTCGCGTCTGGACGGACGAACGGACGGACGGAGAACAAACGAGGGCTGCCCCGCGTCTCCCACCCTGACAGGGAATTCCTTTCTGGAACACGGACTCCCTGTTATTTTATTTCTTTACGCTCGTTTTGCTTTGCTTTGTTTTCCCTTCCATCGACGATGTGAGATCGGATTGCAAACGTTTGCAGGAAGGTCCCGGTCCCCGAAACCCCGACTCTTACCACGACTCTCGGCATCGGGGAAAAAAGCGGGAAAGAGAGTAAAACATCGGCGTCGATCCAAAGACTTAAATCAGTTCCGTTTCTATTTTTATGTTTACGCGCCACGTCGAAGTGAGAGACGGGACCGGGACCGGGCTGATTTTAGGCAGCCTCTTCGAGGTGGCGCTCTTATCTTTTGCGTGGGTAGGAAATTTCCGCACCAGTGGCGGATTCTGGCCTTTCAGGGAGGGGAAGCTCAGTTTCGGCCTACATCATAAAATGTGTCGGTTTATTTAGACGTAAATTCTACCCTCCGTTTCTTTTAAAAAAAATCTGTGACCCTGTCGTACCAACAAGGCGTCTTTTCCAGGGACTTGACTAGTGTCCTCTCAACTCAGAACAGAATGA
>JAVSBV010128562.1:0-17871 GCA_033117975.1 Parotocinclus spilosoma
AACCTGGAATGGAACGGAGTGGCTATTCTAATCACAATGCACTGCACATGTATTATGTTTAAGGCAGTCGAAAATCCTGGAGGATTTTAAAATTACCCCCGTACATTTCTTTTAGGTCTCAAAAGTAGAACATGTCCGGGAAAAAGAGTACGTCTGGTCAACCTATATTTACCTAAGATTAATTATGGTCACCTACAAGGGGATGCTGGAATTGTGAGTAGACTGATCAGTAACATAGGATGATGGATAATCAAGTTTGGAAAAACAAAGCCCATGTAGACTGAATATGCTGGCTAAACCAGTACTGATCAGTATGAAATTGTGCACGTCATTACTGCTTTTAGCACATACCAATATCATTAAAACGCTATTTCTGTAGTATACTCCTCACAAAATTAGGGGATATTACATTTGAAATTATAACGATAATTTTTAAGAGAGCTGTAGTTTAAACTTGTGGAAACAGAACTGAATCTCAATTTCAGCCCTTATATTATAAAGGGACACTTGTTTATTTATCAGAAAACGCAACCGTTAGCTAATTAGCTTCAGTTAGCTGGCCTATAATTCACTGTCGAACAAGTCATTTGTCAAACTAAATGACATCTTAAAGTAATAATAACTTCTATTACTAAACAAATAAGTGAAAATTATGTGCATGACTCACCGTGTTATCATGCACGTTGCACTTGCTGCAAACTTGTCTTCTTCGGCTTTACGTCTAAACATGCCGAGCTGCACTAAAGCTGATTTCTGAGGCAGCTACGTAGTAAAACGTTTAGTGCAAACTGTTGTTGAAGTCTTAAAACCAAAAAGAAATTCAAGGCTTTGTGTTTGTGTTGTCCTTAATTCATAATTATAGCCACTTCGTATTTGTGAACGCGCACAAGCTTGAACTGCAATATGAATTAGGGTTGCAAGATTTCAGAACTTTCTTGTTGGCTTGAAACGAAATACTGAAAGTATCCAGTCTGCCATTACGCACAATGTAACAGTCCATCATTGCTTATTTGCTTGTGGGACATTCTTTCAGCACATCAGTGATACTGAATAAGTTAAAACACGTTCCAAAGTTTTTAAACAGTGCACACTACTGGCCACCCCTGGCTTGTTAGTACAACTTGTTGATAATACTCACCACTTTTAGGTACACCTCCTTGTTTCTACACTCAGAGTCCATTTGATCAGTTCCACTAACCATATGGAAATTGTGTGTACATAGTACTACATAAGCTTAAGTCTGTAAAATGTACATAACATGATATACATAATATAATCACATATAAATGCACAATAACAGCCCATTCCATGTCAATTTCTAACTCCACACGTCTTTTAATTTTAATTAAATTGATCTTTATTAAATTAAATGAATTAATTTGCTATATCAAAAGTAATTGTATGTAAATATACTGCCCACAAAAATATTTTTGTAAGCAGTATATGTAAAGTGATATGAAAACTTTAAGCTATTTACCTAAGGTTAAGGGTTTTGCTCAAGGGCACAGCAGTAATAGCTTGGCAGTGCTGGGACTTAAAGCCCTTAGCCTTTTGATCAGTAGTCCAATTCCGTAAACGATGCTCCACCATCATCATTTTTAAATATCATGTAATTTTAGTGTGAGCTGTATATTTGATCAGGTCTGAGTGGTGACACAGCATGTAATGTTGATACCACACAGCTCCCCCACACTATTCAGGGTGTCTTGCAGCCAAGGTGTCTGGCTAGGATGGACTCCAGCAGTTACTTACAATATGATTATTCCTTAATGAAAGAGGTAGAGAATGAAACACATCATAAAATATAAGCAATAAGCAATATATATAATAGTATTGGGCAGGATCTTTAATCAGTGACGGGAGTAGTGCAGCAACTCAGACTTCACTAAAAGTATAAGATCTGTTTGCACAATATTATTAAGTTCTCTGTTAAGTTTCCACTTGAAATGTTAAAGAAGAAAAGTGTTCAAAGTAAAGTATTAAAACACTTTCATTTGGTATGTTTATAAAACTACATCCCATATGTTCATTTCTTAACTGAATAGAGTTTTCATGAACAGTAAACAATTCCAGTCAAGGCAAGAAAATCCAAGATGGCATGACAGCAGGGAAACTTTCCTTTTATGATTTATTGTAAAACACTGGTTGACATTTGTTTGGCATCTATGTACATCCGGCAGACGGAGCAGGCTTCTAAAACTGAACGAATCCTTCTTGTGTTCCACAAATAAATAAAAAAACATCTTTAACGGAAGCCACTGGATGGACTAGGATAGCAAAGACAAAAAAATCACTAGTAGGCTTGTAAATCAAATCAGCAAAGACAGTAAGCAAAAAAACAGCTGTGCTCTGATTGGTGCCTTTCAATTTGAAAGTATATTATATTCTGTCAGTTCTTTATGCTTTTATCTCTACTCATACATAATAAGTAAATGTGGATTTTAAAAATCAATGTAGTGGTGACAAAAATCTAGTACTACTGAAAGTATCACATAATAAAACGACTCCAAGTACAAATAGATGAAAATGGTACTAAAGTACATTACTAAAGTAATTACTAAAGTAATTTAACTTGTACTTTCCATCATCGTCTTTAAGACATACATTTCATAACAGATTTACTGAGACTTGGTACATCATCAAACACTATGATATTGTCCTTTATACTCACATGCCCAAATTAGCTCCTACAAATGTCTGGACTGGCAGGTATCCCAGACGTGGGTGCTTACTGAAGTAGTCTTTGGAGCGAAACTTGTTTTTCAACACCTTTGTGAAGTCACGTACATCTTCCCCAGAGGTCGTCTGAAAGAAAGTGTTGCTGAAGTGTTGTTTATTAAAATCATTGTGGTCATATTGATTCAAATTTACAAAACCAATTTATTTTAACCTTGTTTATTCACCTGAATATCCTATACAAATTTACTGTATAATAGAATGAAATATATCGCAATATTACAAGTATATTCTAATTATGTTTTGTTGCATATTGACAACATATTTTATATTTAGTTGGGAGTGATAAAGTGAAATTGATTTTTCCTCTCTCATCACTTTCCTCTTGGTTTTTTAGATGAGAAAGCTACAGAACAAGTAGATTTTGTGCATAAAGAAGTTGCCCACATTAGTATTCAGGTGTAATCTGAACTTTAGGTATGCTTATTACAGTTTTTCTCAATTCCTTTGGTGCCTTTCTCTGATCAGAATTACAATTCTTATAACTGATGGGTCAACCTTTACAAGATTTAGTCATTTGTGCACATCATAGTAGCAGTTTCTCTTACAACAAATTTTGACATGCATCAATTGCTCTTATACAATGATCTGCTTATTTAGAACAGTATCATTGCTTATGTCATGTCATTTAAAAGTACCTTACTTATTACATACAAACATGTTGAATTATACTTGTCACAAAAAATAAATATCCCCTAAAGAGGAAGAAACTGAGTACATGGGCAGATACCTGATGAAATTAGGGCTACAATTGTGAAACATGTATTCAGTCACGGCCTCATAATGGCTGAAGCTCATCAAAGGGCGCAGTCAAATATTGGTAATTGTAGGGTAAAGTAGTGTTAAAGTAAAGATTTTCCTCTTTACAGTATAATACTGTATTGCTACATTTTACATGTGTGAAGCAATGTTATTGTAAACTACAGTAATATGTGTTAAAGCAGTATATCTCATGCTTACTCTAGATTACTGTATTTTTACTCTGCATCGCATGGGATTGCAAAACAAGACGGCCCTTTTTTAATCCAACAAGAGGAAGCCATCTGTGAGACAGTTATTGTACTGTGCTGTACTGTATTGTGTACCACGTTTGTGCAATGTAGAGTTAAATGTAGATTTCAGATGGGAGTGATAATAGTGTATAGTGCTGTTTTTATAGTGCTTTGTTTTAGTTACTGTGACCATAATCTGATTTATTTGCATTGGAAAGCAGAGCGTGAACTGTCATAATGAACACATGACAAAGAAATGTGACTATCTATCAACTAGGTTTTGAGAAATGTACTTACTGTTGTGCATATATCAATAATGACGTGATAAATGCACCAAAGCAACTGAGAAAAAAACTGTAAGTGCATTCTGGGTATGCACATGAGGCAGGCTTTTACCAAAATAAGTAAACCTCCATTATTTGAATTAATTTTTTGTTATTTGGCATGAAATTCTCTCTGGCATTGAACAGTATTCCCCACGCAAAATGTATCAAATTCCAGTGCACCACAGAATTACAATTACAAACCACTTTAATCTGAATCTTTTTGGCATAATAATTTTACATCATATACATAGCATTCTATGGATTATAGTATTGCTTAGTATTATTTTTTGTGGGTTTTTTAGGTGTAAAAGCTAAAACTGACAAACTAAGAGGTGTCATGTTCACACAGGTAATCTTCACAACACAGTTGCATTTCTAGATACTACTTTTGCTGCATATCTTCTCACTTAGCTTGCTTTCCTCAATACTTCGGATATTACCCATCATCAGTTGGAAATGCAAACCTCTCCCTTGTACAACCTCAAATCAGAAAAAATGCCAATTTAAATTTTAAAAAATCCAGTGTTCCTTATGTTTTTTTGACATTTTTTTCTGGTCAGCTTCAATTCATTTGTTAATAAACATCCATCCATGCATTTTAGGCCTGCAACACCTTCCAAAACAAGCTGGAACTGGGGCAATTTAGGGCTATTAACGTATTTCAAACAGGCGGTGTCAACAGGTGATTGTGATTCATGATTTAGGTGATTCATGATTTAGGACAAAAGCAGCATCCACAAAAGGCTTTGAGGAACAAAGATGTGCAGAGAGTATTCAGTTCTTATCAGCAACTAATACAAAAGCCAGGTTCTGGCTGTGTCAGTGCCCTTATTAAAAATTATTTACACTTCTGTGATGGCAGCATTAATGCAGCAGAGTGCAATGAGATTTTAGAGCATAAGCTTCCTTCAAGATGACACAGTGACATCCTTGCGTTTTTCAATAAGGCAATGTAAAAACGTTAGAACTGAAATCTGCAAATCCCTACCAATCCTTATTTGAGGAACATTGTTTTTAAACACACGTTTGCAAACAAACACGATATCCTCTGGAGACCATGGCTCCTCAAAGCCTTTACTAAATACTGCTTTTGTATCAACTCATGATTACAATCACCTTTTGTTTTATTATGTCAATACTGGCCCTATATTGGCCTCTTTCCATTTTTTTGGAATGTGAAATGCAAGGTTGACGTTTATCAACATATCAAATGGAGCTGACCACACAAAACATGGCTTCATACCATCTGTAATTCATTTCTATACTGTCCCAACTTTTCCTGATATTGGAAAAGTTCAAACATGTCATATTTTTTTGCTATATTTGACTATATTTTTGACTATTGGCTAATAGTTCTGCCTATTTTTTAAATATTATAAAAACTAGATGTTTTACCACAATAAAATATAGGATTACATTAGGGATGAAAGAAAACAGTATCAGAAAGATAGACATTACTACAACAAGGAAAGGAATATTGCTCACAGGGGTGCAGTATTCCACCATGGGATAGTTTAATAAGTGACCTCTGGTAGTTCTTCCAGAGAAGAAACACCTCTGACACACATCATAGTTGAAATGCTTTAGACTCCGATACCTGTAAAACCATAAGACTCATTTGCTGGAGACTTAGTTATGTTGATGAATAAAATATAATAACATAATATAATACTAGACACAAATATGGAAAATCACTATTAATAAAAGAAAAAAAAACCTTACCTAAAGCCAACCATGGGACATTCTTTGCAGACGTTACACTTGGCCTTGTGCTTGGCAGTCTCAGCTGCAGCCACTCTGTGCAGCACTGGGAGCCATACCATGGCCTGAGGCTCCAGATGCATCCACTCTACAAACTGCTGCAGCTCAAGTGCTTCCTTATTGCTTACCTATAGCACAGCAACAGAGACAGACCCCTGAATCTTTAAAGGGATATGCTTTCTATCTTCACTTCTACATATTTTGAGGCACTCCCACAGTACACATTGTGGCGTGCTTATTAAAATAATCAGTTGGCAAAGTAATAAATGGCCCTAGCAGTTAAAGTTGGAAACTTGAAGAAAACTGGTGTGTGTGTATACAAATACATACATACATGCATACATATAAATACATATACACAATATATACAATAAATATCTTATTATAAATCTATTTGAGTTTTGTGATGGGAGACTGACACTCCAGATATGAGTGATCATGTATCAGATGCTGGTAGCAAGCCGCACCAAATTCTCCCTGGTTTTAGTCTGTCCTAATTTTAGCTCATTATAAGAATAGGAGAGCAATTCTATTGTTTTCCTTATGTTTCTGTCTTATCCAAAAAGATATCACAAATTCATAATTATTTAGGTCCTTCATCCAAACCCACCATCTTAAACCCTTCCTCTTAATCTTAGGGAGTTTTTCCTTTTCACTGTTGCCATTTGGCTTGTTCATAAAATACAATAGAATCCAATTTGTGACAATTATTCATGCATAAATGTAAAGCTGCTTTGTGACAATGTCTATCATTATGCTATACAAATAAAATTTAATTGAACTAAATTAATTTAAAAACACACTTGCAAATACTCTTGTAAGCAATAATAAAACCTCCCAGAACCAGCTGGTGACTCCAAACATCTCATATCTGCATACATTTTCTATTAGCTTCAGTATAATTTATAGAACCTATAATGCTTTTGAAATGTTTTAAGATTAAGTAAATATAAAATTAAGATAAACTGGACATTGAAAGGGGTTAATATGTTAATATAATGAGTGTAGGCTGTAGTTCTTGAGACTCACAAGCTGAAAGCAGCTATGTACACTCGGCTCCACGTTATTTCCCCCAAAGGCAGCTGCTTCACCCAAGTGTTGAGGGATCTGAATGGTGGTATGTAGCAGCAAAGCCAGCTGGATTGGGTTACACACACCTTCAGAAGAAGCCACCTCACTGAACAGGTCTGAGAAGAGGACTGTGAATCAGGACTATGACTGATAATGGAATCATAGACTGATACTCCTGAGAACATATGGGTAATAGTTTAAAAAAGTAAACATGTGAGTTTGTGCTTGTATTAAATGAAACGTCTTTTTAAGAAAAAGAACAAGAAGATACTTGCATTTATATTTGTCTTCTAAATGCCCTTTTGAGAGCAAAAGCAGCCCAACCTTCATGGACAGGACCTTCAGTTTCCCACTTCTACCGCTATGTGACAAAGAACAAAGCATTGGAGGTATACATGATTGAGTAACACCACCGCCTCACAGCAAGAAGGTTCTGAGTTCAATCCCAGGGTGGAGCGGCCTTGGTCCTTTCTATGTGGAGTCCGCATGTCCTCTCCGTGTCTGTGTGAATTTACTCCGGGTACTCCGGTTTCCTCCCACAGTCCAAAGACATGCTGGGTTAAGTAGATTTGTATCAGTTTGTAGAGTGTTACTTAATTGTGTAGAGTGTTGATTGGGGTCTCTAAAAAAGTGGCCATAAGTGTGCGACTATGTGTGTTCTAACCTGCTCTTGCACCCAGAGTTGCCGGGTGGGCACTGGGTGGGCATGGGCTGGCCCCGTGTGGATTAAGCGGAAGATAATGGATGAATAAGATTAGATACACTATAACAGTAAAGATTTATAATTCATAATGTATGACACTAATAATGTAATAATTAAACTGTAAGGATGATTTGTTCCATTATTTCATTTTGTTCAATAAGAAGGTGGTGTTTTGTATGACCTACATTATGAACATTTGTACATTATGTACATGTATGAACAAATACCAGTGGAGTTTGGCAGCAAAAGATGTGTGCAGGGGGCTCGAACATATTTTTAACTACAAATGGGGGCACTGCAGATAAAGCATGGGAACCACTGATTACAACAGCACTTCTTTAGAGCAGCAGTCATCAAACTTTTTTTTTGGAGGCCTTCCTACGAGTATATAATGAATTTTCTAACCTTCTTTTTTCAGGACAGCTAACAAAAAACTTTTACAATGCAAACAATTAGATGGGTACCCTTCAAACACCTTTATAAAATAAGAAGAACAATTCATTGTATGTGTAATAAATGTAATGTAGCCTATTATTTTTAAAAAATATATTTTAATGTAATTTTATAGAACATTTCTTGTTACTTTAATTTTATTTAACTTGTGCAAATTGTATTTTGACAAACTCACAGCACCCCAGAGCAGACAAAGTCTCCTGTGCTGTTTGGCTAGATTCCAGTTTGGGAACCATGGCTTTATAGAGCAACTGTCTGTGTTTTGTACATAGTATCACTGTCATAGCAAGAGCCCTTTAATGAGTGTCATACATACCTGTCATAGACATTTAGAAGCCAGTTTAGACACAGATCCACACACAGGGGAACATTTATCAGATCTGGATACAATTGCTGAAGTTCTGTGTAGACTGTAAGTAGACAGGTTATGAGACCTGGAACCTCCAATACCTGTCCATTATGAATTAGTCGATGCTGGCTGAAGATATCCTGAGCCATGGCCAGTTCTAAAAGGTCCACTATAAAAGGCACACTACAAGTTAGTGTCGATTTAATATCCACTCGTTGTTCTCCCCACAAGGGACATATCTTTAATGAATTCCATGCATTGAATATTAACAGCAGGCAGCAGATCCTAATCCATTTGAAACAAAAGTTCCCAAAGTACAAACTGGGCAAATTAGATTAATTGCACATCTATTTTCATCAGACTTGCAACCAATTATGTTCATCAACACATAATTTTTGCATCATTATTGCTAGCATTTGCAGTCAAGCTCACTTTCTGCACAACCTGAACACAACTAGTGCTATAAGAAAGTTCATTTTGCCACCAGGTCTTTAAACCCTTACAGGGATTGTAAGATTTAGCACTTAAAGCCTGCAGTGTGTAATGGCTTCGGAATACACTCAGCAGAAAATAGGCCTGTGGACGACTGCCATGCTGAAATTGTCTTCCCACATTACATTATCTCCCAAATTGATCACCATGCTGTGCATATCAGAACTATCTTGGCTAGGCACTTAGCTGTGTGGATTATTTAAAAAGATATGTAGATAGGTGAGAGAAGACTCACAACGCAAAGCTTTCTGCACTCTGCGGCTCTTCATAGCTGTGCGGTAGGCTGAAAATCGAATATGTCTGAACTCAGCTGCATGGCCAGTGGAGAAACATGCAGACAAAAAAAAAAAAAATCACATGGTCTTTCATCATTTACGTTTATACATTTACATTTATTAAACAAATATGCCATGGACTGAATGTATTAAGACTTATATTAAATGACTTACTCATTGACTGGAATAGCCGAATCATTTCTGGATGATTCCATGATGTGGTTTGCCTGTCATGACTAAAGGTTAAACATGAAAATGAACAGAATGGTACCAAATAGTGGTATATTTGATAAACTGATTGAAAAACAAACAAAGAAAGAGCTCACTTGATATAGTAAGGAACACCATTATGTAAAACCGCCCTCTGCCATGGGTACTGAACAGAGACTGTGGAAAAGACATAACCCCATTTATAACCTAATAGTATCTCTATCCGTTACACAATGTATGGTTAAATAACCATGGTCAAGATTGAAGGTTGCCAAGGAGATTCTTACCAGATAAGAAGTCTTGAGACAGAAGCCTGTTATCAACATCTAGAAGCTGCCTAGGCTGATTCATTGTCACCTGCACAGATGTAATAACAAAGCAAAATATTTATAGTACAGAGCTTAAAAACTCTGCAGCTTAGAACAGAAAATATACTTTCTCACATGGCTTTCAAATCTCTAAATGTACAAAACAGAAAACCATTAATGCTTTGAAGGTTTTTGATAGAATGAATGGTGCTGCATAGATGGTAGACTACAAAGTACAGAGGACTGTGTGCTGAAGATGAATAACCGGTCTCTGGTATTATAATAAATGAAACTGTCACACAGCATTTCAATACAGACATCATTGAAGTACCTCCTGAGACTCTTATGCACATTTGGGCACATTTTCTACTCTTAGGGTCACATCAGCGCTTTATGAAAGCGTAATGATATATACTGTATCCAGACATGCCAGAAATACCCATGTTTAGAATTGTTTGACTTTGACAGTGTTGTAAAAATGGGCAGTATACTTTTTCCAAAGATTTTATCATCAGAAGACGTCTTGAGGCACATATCTAATTATCAGTGTCCCCCAGCAGTCCAGATAAATCCTGAAGGACAGCAAGATGGTTCTTCAGATCCACAAAAGAATATGACAGTCACATACTCATCAATAGGCAAGACATCAAGTGTGAACAAAGCCTGATGTGATGGGTGTGCTATTACTGTCGAATTATAACCAATCGATTCCTCAATGCCAAAGCTGAGGAATAAATGGAAAGGTCATTTAGTTGTACCAGAATGTTTAGATAAATTATTGTTTACGTCTCCCTTGTTAACACTGAATTTGATGCTAAACGGACAGACAAAATTATTCTCTATGACATTTTCCAGCCAGACTGCTGCCTTTCTTTGATATGGCATTTAATTTTATATCAGTGATCTTTCACGCATAGATTCATATCTCTGAAATATTTCAGATATTTGATTTCTTTAAATATGTTTTATCTCTCAGATGATCTTTTTGTGTCTCGGTGACAGTGTGATTGGAAATGGAGATTTGAATGAGGTGGAACCACTGTATCCCTGACAACCCCTAAACTTAGGAGTTATAGAAAGCCTACAACATTACAAACCCCTGCAAGCAATGATGCTGAACCTGTTTTTTTACTCACAGTGGTCTCCTCAGAGCCATCCATCATATATCTGATCAGAGGTTGTACTTCTGTGTGCCATGCTTTCGGCTTATTCTCTATCCCTGCCAAGATCAAATCCAGCTGATGCATGGTATTCTGGAAATACTGGAGCTTTTCCAATGCCCATCTGATTTCCTGTTGCCAGCTGGCTGAATTCGAACAGAACTGTTCCCAGTGCTGATGGACTTCATTCGCCTGATCCAACACAGTCTGAGCCAGCCACATGCTCCTCTCCTGCAGAGCAGACTCTGATGCAATGAAGACAAGAAATTCAGTTCAGGAAACAACCTATAGAGAACAACCAGTAAAATTTCTAAAGACTAATTTAAAGACATTTCTAAAGGTTTGGGCAAATGACCTTTCATTGATTTTTAATGAAAAGTACTGGACACAACCTTTGCAGAGAGCAAATCTAGTTATATATCACATTTTTGCTAATTCTAATTAAAATAATAAAAAATATATTGATGAACATTTCATATAACTTTCATTTAGGTCCTTCACCAGAAGGTACACTCGATTTTTAAGGGCTCAGAACATAGCAGAATAGGTAATGGGTTATTAATTTTGTATAATTGTGTTATATGTAATGTAAGTGTGCTTCTAGCTGAGGTTGTGTTACAGGCTTTATAGACTCTTGGTCAACAACACTGAATTTGGCAAGAGCTGTCAATGTTTGGCATTCAAAAAAAATAAAATAAAATAAAATAATAATAATAATTCAAAGAAAAATCACTGTCAAACTCCCACAGAAGTCAAAGTGTTACTTTTTCTTATGCATCTTATATTGCTTTAGTCTGTTTTGTAACAGATGTTACAACACAGTGAAATCCCTCGTTGCATGATATTCACAGACCCAGCCCTCACCACAGGGAGAACTCAAGACTCTGAAACTCCAAAGATAATCCAGTCGACTAATCACAGGTTGTGGTGATAACTCTGGTTACACATATATTCTTAATTATAGACCAATTTAAATGTCCTACTAAATTTCCACATGTGATATATATTCACTAAGATACAAAAACATAAAAGCACATTCAAGTCAACATGTTAACCCCACTATAAAGTCTAGTAACTTTCAATATGCCACAGTGTTGTGGGCAGTACCTACCTAGGATGGTATAAATAACACCATTACAGATTAAGTATGAAATAAATGTTGTTTTGGCTTCTCCGGATTTATTATCACAATATTCATTTATATCTACTGATAAAGACATCCTAAAATCACAGTTAGAGAAATATTCAGCAAAGCAGAAAGTGCAGAAATAGGAAACCAATTAATCAAAGTCTTAAATGGGAAGAGTCATGTGTTTCACTGCTTCATGTACAGTGTTTTGTTCTGACAGATCCTAAGCATGTGTCTAGACTGCTGACGGACATCTAGAGACTGTTTTATGGCAGCATGTCAAAATGTGATAATGAAATGAGTGTGAGCCATTGAACAGAGACTGAGGAAGAGGGAAATGTGTGTGGGTGGGTAGATTGGTGGGTTGAGGGGGATGGGGTATATCTACCTGATGCATTACCCATGCTGCTTTCACTTAGATCATCTACAGGCTGCAGAGCCAGCAACACACACACCTGCTTCAGAGTGGACTCAAAATCCTGCCATTGCCGGTTTAGCTCACTCTGCACAGCCTGGGTTAGACGAGACATAATGCTTCATATTAGAAAATGCTATTTTATTTATATATATATATATATATATATATATATATATATTATACAAATACAATCTATATTATATATACATATGTCATATAAAAACAAGAATGTCATACAAATTCCATATCCTTGACAATTCTAAAATTATTCATTAAATACAAAGTGACTTTTTTTATATTTAATATTAAATAATAGCATTCTCATAAAATATAGTAAAGGTCTTGGTTATGCCAAAGGAATAATTTATAAATGTCAGTTCAACTAAAAGACACCCTGATAAGTCAACTAGAAATACCCATCTCCATTTATGGGCAGTGAAAAGAACTTCACCATACTTTGTGTGTTCTTATGATAAAGCTAGAAGCCTGCCAGTATCATGGTCTAACTGGGATATTTTTTAACCTTAAGAATCATTACACTTAATCACTTAACAATAATGGCTCTCTAGCCAGAAGCGGGAACTGCAAATTGAAATGCATCAAATATAAGTTTTAACAATGCCAAGGCAGTGTAGTAAATTTCTGCAGTGTCACTCTTGCCTAGCAATTCCTAAACAATGATTCATTACCAGAGATCATTTATTTTTTTTATAAATAATTGAGGACTGCATATGTGAATTGGGAATGATGAACAACAGCAGATGTGCTGAATAATGAAAAACAAAACAACAAGGCTGCGTCTTGTTTACGACTTGTCCTGTCTATGCTTTTGATAAGGAAGAACTGAGGAAATTAATATGCAGGGCAATGCTGGAAGCGTGGAGTTTTACCCACAAAAACGTTAAAACAAAAGAACAACTAAAGAGCAGTGTGTTTACATAATATGCCCTAAATAAGGAACACTGACAATTCTACATAATTCAGTTAATAAATAAATAAATTATACAGGTAGTATATGGATTGTGGTGGTACAACTGTTAAGGCACTGCGCTGTGGACCGAAAAGTCCAGTGTTCAATACCTACCTCTGCCAAAGCTTCCACTGTTATGTCCTTAAGCAAGGTCGTTAACTCACAATTGCTTGAACTGCAATATTGCATCTATTGTAAGCATAATAGCATCTAAGTCAGAGACATAACAAAATATATTGTATGAGCAGAATATAAGGAAAAGTCTAGTTACTGCTTGAGATATGAATGGGACAGCCCATAATGGCAAAAATGGCAAGTGTAGCACATATGCTCTGGTTCATCATTAATCTTGGCCCTTTGTAGTGGAGCGATGGTGATGCTCAGACCCCCCAGCAAATCCACACTTAATAAGGTGTAATATGCATTAACAGAGTTGTATATGTACAGCAGTGGCGGATGCTGGTCTTTCAAGGAGGATAAGCTCAATTTCGGCCTACATCATAAAATGTGTTTATTTATACGTAAATTCTACCCTCCTTTCCTTTTAAAGAAAAAGATCTGTGACCCTGTCGTACCAACAAGGCGTCTTTTCCAGGGACTTGACTAGTGTCTTCTCAACTCAAAACAGAATGAAAATTTAAAAAATTAAAATTAAACTATAAAGTAAATGTAAAAGTGTTACTCTATAGATGAAGTCAGGGCACTTGCATAGCTTATGCATAGACGCTAACTGCAGCATGTGTTCTGAAGGGTTCAGCACAGAATTTCCATTTTGGTTAACTGTCAAGACCAACCTTTTTAGGAGTCGCAAGAATCGGATACGAATGCACCAGCAGTGCAAACTTTGACAGTGTATCATACAGTGTGTGTGTGTGTGTGTGTGTGTGTGTGCGTGTGCGTATATGCCATATACTGGCAGCCTGTCCAAGGTTGGTTTCTAATATATGCCCTAAACAGCTGGAAAGGACCAGGCCCTCCACAAGTTCTAACTAAGGCCCTAGTTAGATTATAGCAGCTGTAGAGAATAAAATATTTAATGGATGAATTAATTTATTGACTTTATGTTCTTATATGTGATTTTTTACTTGATAAAGTAATGTGGGCTGTGTTTAGTACATTGGTTGGAAAAAGAAATGTTACTGTCAGGTCTTGAGCTGTAATCTATTAGATATCAGACTGAAGGCATACATTTGATGAATAACCTGGCTGCTTTTAATAAAGGCGAAACCATATTTAACCATATTCTGTAGAGTGCAGTTTACGTGATCAGATACTGCTGAAAGCAGATATTTATTAGTGAGCATAAAAATACAGTTATATAAAATTTATAGAGTTTGAACTGGGGCCTAATTAAAACTTGTGATTAAAAATTGATTCTCTAAATAATATACTGTATAATTAACTAAATGACAAACCCATACATCAAAGGCTCTGTTATAAACACTGGGACTATGCTACTGTATCAGTTGTAAGTTGCTCTGGATAAGGGCGTCTGCTAAAAGTGCTGTAAATGTAAAAACAAACTTCTAAACCAACTGACCAGACAGTAGCTTTGTTTCTGCAGTAATGAATGTCCATCTTCTCCAGTGGGTCTTTGCCTGGTCAGTTCCTCATGCTTTAGCTTTAACCAGAACCAGAGTTCCTCCAACAGAGACATAAGCTGTGGTTCATTAGAGCTGTGAAGCTCAATACACACCCTGTGAGGACATGATACATGACACAACAAAATCTACGCCAATGGCCTTCTTCTTGAATTGTTTTTAAGTTTCCAGTAGATTGGAAATCAAGCAGGGTAACGCAAAAAACACATGTACCTATTAGAAACCCCCTTGATATCTGCTGATCTGTCATTGGACATCCTTTTGGAGGGATCATTGTGGGCTTCAATCTCTGTCTGAATATCCTAATGAGGGATGATAACAAGAACAAGCTGAACTTACTGTACCATATAATGAATTATAATAAAATAATAAATGAATAAAGCATACTTAGAATTAAGTTCATACTGTGTTTATTTGCCTTCTTTTTAACATCGCTATCGGCATCAGTGGCCATCTTAATGACAAACAAAAGGTTATATCTATACACACGTTTATCTCAAGACTCAAGTGTATCATACACACATATATACACACACAGCCAATTTTATAGTAATCAATTAACATAACACGCATGTCTTTGGAATGTGGGAGGAAACCAGAGTACCCAGAGTAAACCCAGGCAGACACAGGGAGAACATGCAGACTCCACACAGAAAGAACCCAGGCCGCTTCACTCTGGGATTGAATCCAGGACCTTCTTGCTGTGAGGCAGCGGTGCTACCCACCCAGCCACCATGCAACCCAATTAAGTTCATACAGTCAAAATTCTACCTGCTCAGTAGTGATTACAATTATTGTAAAAGACAGTCTGAACAACTGATTAATAGACATGTTGGAGCTAAGCACAATAGTACAGTATGTTCTGTTCATCATATAATATTCCACACAAAGATGGGCTCAAATGAATTGAATGACAAATACACAAAATTCAAAACAATTTTACATGAAAATGCCAGAAACCTAAACCGTTAACTCAAAGTCAGTCTTATGGCTTGAATAACCACAAATGAGCAATATGGATTTAACTTTTCTTGTACTCTGATTAAAATTGATTAACCAAGCCTACATATATATGTACATATCAAAGACTGTTACAATACATGGTGAACAGGACATGAGAGGATTTCTTAAATGCCATCTAACTCATGTCTCCAATAATGACTAAGGAGTTAGCAGGTATTACATAATAAATAATGAATTTATCATTTCTGTGAATTTTAAAATTACACAGAAATGATGTAAACCTTTAAGAATCTGATAGGAAGGGGTTCCAACAGCCTTACACACAAAATGTTTATACTACCAAGTAACTTGACATACCTATCCCTCAAGAAGGACAAAGCACCAAATACATACCTACATAAGTACATACATACAAGCACATAAAGTGATGCAAATAATGTAAATTATTAAATAATGGATAAGACTTAACATACCTTACACAGTTTCTGGTATCGAGGATATGTGAAAGTCACCATTTGGACTCTGTGCAAAAAGAGCATCACTTTCTGGACTGATGATTTCACAATAGCCATTGTTTCCCGGGAAGCTTCTCCAGATTGTCATCCCACAGACAGAGCAGTCACATCTTCTCTCACCATATGCAGTGAGCACGTAACTCCTAAAGTCTTTGTTAGTCAACTTCCACTCTTATCTAAACAGTCTTCCTGTGGAACTGAAGATCATTTATGTAAATAGTGCAGAACACATTCAATACAAATATCAAATAACAGAAATTCAGTTCAGTAGAAGTCATGGGCATTTCAAAGATTTTTAAAAATGCAACAATTAACAGGCTACACAAGAAATGTGACCTGCAAATCCCAAATTCCTCCACTGAGCAGCAGGATTAGCCATGATTAGCAGGCTCACTGCTTGGGAATGAGATCTGACTGAGAGAGACTGAGGAGGGAGGGGTGAGGAAAGCATATAGTGTGATACGCCATATATCCAAGCTCATGAAATCTGTCCTCAGCATACGCATTGTGATTCATTTTAGTTGTTCCAGAGTCATAATCTAACAGATCTATTACATTAAATATTCCAGCTTTTAAATCCAAGATTTATTGGTTGCAATTTGAAGATGGAGTATAAGAGAAGAAGGTACTGACTGTTCAGTGAAACTGAAAACTTTGTCACAGAAAAATATTTTTGTTAAAATAAGTCTAATGTACCTATATGAAATGATCCAGTGTTGCTTGGTTTATTTATTTAAACATCGTTGATTAGCATAAATGGCCATTTTATATATTCAGATTGAACAAATTTATAATCAATTAGCCTAATGCGTGTCTTTGGACAGAGCACCTGGAGTAAACACACATGGATATGGGGTGGATATACAGACTGCACCCTTATACAGACAAACCTAAACTTCTCCACATCCCTGTTGTGTAGAGCCAATCACGCATTTGGTGTAACCAGTTTATGTCATAAAAAACTATGAAAACATGTCTAAAACTTAAGTTAAGTGTACTTCATTTAAAATTAAAACACTCATAGCTTCATGGTCATTAGAAAATATAAAGAACAGGCAGGACATTTTTCTGTTGAAAGTGAACACTGCCCTCTTGCGGTGGAAAAATGTAATGTATGAATGTTGTAAGCAAGAAAAATAAATCCGTGTTTGAGGCTTTTCCAGGAGAAGGGTCCGGCTGTAACCCTGCAAACAAGACCAAGGAAGAACTTTCAATAACCGAACTCCTCCTGTGTCAAGTTTGTAGTTCCTCCTCCCACATTCCAAGGCAATGCATCATGCAACTGTCCAGTTTTTTTTAACACACTAAGTTTGAAATCAACAATATGTAAACGAGGCTTAATATAATCTTCCTTTAAATGCCGTCTATGCCGTTTGCAGTGCCAATGGTCTGGAGAGAGCCATCTGACCATAGTGACAATTGCTACTTCTGCAAGGTGC
>JAVSBV010128571.1:0-17868 GCA_033117975.1 Parotocinclus spilosoma
ACACACACACACACACACACACACACACACACACACACACACACACACACACACACACACACACATACACATACACACACAGAGCACTGCATTCCAGGCCTGCAACACATTCCAAAAAAGTTGGGATGGGGCAATTAAGAACTAATGTCCAGAACTTCTCTGGGTTCTGTCATGTTATGGGATTGTGTCAGTGCCATTGGCAAAATTAATTTACACTTCTGTGATGGCAGAATTAATGCATTACATTTAGAGCTTTTCTTCAATACGTCATCTCTTCCAGTGTTGTCCATGTTTTTTTTTCACAATACAATGCAAAACCCATGCTGCACACATTGCAAAAGCATGACTGTGGAAGAAGAAGATACAGGTACAGGACTGGCCTGCTTGCAGTCCTGGGAACACTAAACCGCTTGGTAATTTGCTCTGCTAAAACATCTGTTAAGTGTGGTGAAAAGGAATAGAAACATTGCAAAGGGGTAAATGCTTTACGTTCACAACTTTCTTTTAATGTTACAGGCCTGAAATGCAGGAATGGATGCTTATTAACAAATTGAATATCAAAGTTTTAATATCATAAAAAGTAAATGTAAAAAACATTGGGTGTGTCTTTTATGTTTTCCACCGACTGAACTTTTTTGATTGTGGGTTGTAGTTAAATCAATTTACATTCATTGTTTTAGGTCTTTATAATCATGATAAAAAATGATTACATCTTCATGCTTGTAATCAGAACTAAGGCGACTCACATAGTGTCAGTTGCTGGAAACAGCATTTACTAAGAAAGGTTTATACCCAAGGCTGAATTTCCCAAGATCAGCTTGGTCATGGCCCCCCTTAATCATAAATGCATTCACAGTATGTCTTATTGTCATCTCATTCTGCTACTCCTAAGGAACTTTAGGAGAAATACATGTGCCTGTTTATATTACTGAGTGTACTAACCTTGGCACTGTATAAAAGCATGTCAACCTGTATGAGAATAGCACACATTGACTGTTCAGTAGGGTGTATGATTACCCAAGTTTGCCAAAACACACTGACAGCGATGGGGCATGGACAGGATCAGATTATGCAGCAGTCCTTGTGGAATCCTCTTCATATTTATTTTGAAATATCCCCTCATTTTTGTGAGCAGTGTATTGGTTTAATCATTCTCTCTTAGGAATTCCTAATGCATAAAGGACTAATCAATTCTTGTAAGGAAACCATTGAGATCATTTAAAAATATTCAGTGGTAGTTCAAGTGGTAGTTCATCCAAGCTAATATGCACACTCCTTTCTCAAATAATTCTGGTTGATAAAATTACAGCTTAATACCTGAACTGTCAAAGAAAAAAGATCTAATGGAAACAGGACAACAGGGCCATTAGTTAGCATCTTGTTAATCTGCATGCTATCATGCTGTAATAAATCTGTGCCACAGTCACTATGTACATGACAGACAGTGACAGTGACAGACAGTATGCATAAATCAATACTCAACCACTTTTTACACACATTGGATTTTTTTCCAGCTCAATATTATTGTTCAATGGAACATGTATTGGAAATGGTTTGATTTAGAGTCCGGATGGTCGATTGACCAAGGAAGCCTGCAACGGTTATGATAAGTAAGAGGACCTACTGGGATCAGTGTGATTACAATATAGGATTTGTTTACTTAAAAACAAAAACATAGATTTACATAGATTTCATATTCAACCTAATTTCTGTTCAAGATATTTATGTTTCAGATTTGGTTTAAGTAAAATTAGCTTGAATTTAAAAGTCATTAGAAAGGTATATATGAATATGTATTGCGACATTACAGTAAAAGCAATATATGTACGGAATTTTTCCAGAAAAGTTTTTGTTTGTGTTCAAACTTTTCCTAAGCCAGTTTGGCTTACCAAAGTACTTTACCTTTATTATTCATAAATTAATCAAAACGCTGTATACAAAAAACTGAAACCTGCAGAAATATTAATCTATTGTAAGTACTTAATTTCATGGGCTTAAGTGTAATAGTGGCTACTAATATTTAAATAAAGATTGTGCTTTTAGTCAATGCTTTATTTGAGTTTAGTTTTAAAGAAATTTTACAACTTTAGGTATTATCAACAAAACCCTACATGGGTTAATATATGTCATATATGTTTTATCCTAATACCATACCTAATACCTAATACTACTTTGCTTAATTCAACTCTGCTGTCCTTGGGAGACTTAGAGAAAGAGATCAGAAATTGAAAGAGTAATAGTTCCCATGGAAACTGTTCAACTCACAGCAAAATGGACTTACATATTAAATGTTTTGTAATACTCTTACACTAACCATACACTAAAAGACTCTGAAAATACTTTTAAGACACTCTGATACCCTCTAACATCTAAAGAAAAGTTTTTAGTCACAAATTATGATTTTGTGATTGTGTTTTAAATTTTGCAATTGCTTGAAATGTATTTGGTATGAACCTGGAATTACACAGAATATGTGCTTTAACTTTAGCTAATTCCAAATATTTAAGAGAATTGGGTGTCAACTCAGCTTAAGCTAAAATGAGCGGACCATTGTAAATCACAGGACACCATACAACACATGCAGGAAATGTTCCTACATTACGGTATCTTCAGCGTGAAAATGGCAACAAATATAGTGGAATGAAAAAAATTTGAAAGAGGATGGGCCACTATTGAGTCTTGGTCCTCTCAAGGTTTCTTCCTTTATTTCTGAGTCTGAGGGAGTTTTTTGCCTTGCGTACTGTGCCACCGGCTGGACACAGGATTAAGCTGATAAGAGAGTGAGTGAGTGAGTGAGTGAGTGAGAAAACTTATTATTATCAATGCAACCAATGACAAATGTCATATGCCATGAAAAATACCTATATCAATCCTAAATCTAGGAATTTTCAGGATATTGCTATATCTCTTGTGTGCAAAATTGAATTTGACTGTGCCTCAAATAATATTATTTTAAGTCCAAATGTTTTTCTTGATATAAAAAGTATATTAGGTCAAAGTAACATAGCATGCACATTCTACATATTTAAATCTGCAATACAGGCATTTCATTACTTATATACTTAAATAATTGTTAATATAATTGAATCAGTCTGTTTGGTAGACTCTTATGAGAAAACATCAATATTTTATCTCCATTTTGTCCCCATTTCTAATCCGACTTCATGGAAAATTCATAGGAACCGTGTGAGATAAAACCACCTTGTTTTTAGCCATGCAATAGTGCATGTTATGCATGTGGAAAATCCCCAAAAACAGATGCTTTGTCATCAGTCAATAGTGATTTTGAGCTGAGTCTACAAAGCGTATTTGTAAATGCACAATAAAATAAAGAATTAATTACAACCTTTCGCTTTCTGTCACAGTGAATGAACCCCACTTGTTGTTAAGCTTAGTTGATCTATGTGTAGCGATATCACACAGAGCATTGTTGTGTCAGTTCTCCCTGAACAGCGCTTTATATGCCATTGACCAATTAGCCTCCTGTGAGCAGAACAAGACACACACACTACAAATATACTCACACATCAGGTAATTAGCTTGGGTTGAAAAGTGCAAATGGTATGACCCTAAATTATGTTCTTAACACACACACACACACTTTTATGCAGCTTTTATTGTGGTCAAATCTACCACAACCACACATTAGCATTAGTGGCGAAATTGGTAAATGCTTTTTGGAATGTGTTGCAGGCTAAAATGGAAAGATATACTATATATTAACAAACAAAATTAAGTTGACCAGACAAAGCATGAAATGTTTTGGATTTATACTGTCTGCAGTGAAAAAAGTTGATGTCTAGCTCTTGTTAATACTTGCTATAGTTGCTTATTTAAAGGCCAGGCTTCCTGGACAGTTCTAAAGGTCAGGAAAAAAATCTGCTGAGAGATTAGTAGTTGTGACTATCACAATTAATCTGATTCCCCCTGTATTATGCATACACTGTTCTTTCCAACCCCCATGTTGGATATACAATACTTTATAAATAAGATATTCTTTTTCATGTGTTTACTATTAAACTATAGTGAGTTTAACAGCTAAGAAGCAGAAAATTAAGAGCTGACAATGCCAGTAAAATACGTCACACACAGAAATCTCCCCTGTCCTGGCTACTCTTCTAGTACTAGTTACAGTAATCATTCACTGAACAACAGTGTTGCCTGTGTGTTGCTGATAATAGGACGAAACAACATGATATCTTTTGACTATTACTATTCCTTGGTACTAGATTTAGTGAATAATAAATACCCCAATTTATTAATTATTTAGTGTTCTGATAAGTCAATTATTATCTTCCGCCACACTTTTAGAGACACCAGTTAACCTAAAATGCATGTCTTCAGACTATGGAAGGAAGCCGGAAGTACCCGAAATAAACCCATGTAGACACAGGGAGGACATGCAGCCTCCACACAGAAAGGAATCTGGAGATTATCCTGGAATTTACTGGGAACAAGCAGTGGTTCACCTTGCTCAGGGCACTAGTCTGTCACATTGCTCTGCATTTGAACCACTCAACTACCACTTTGTAAGTCCCGTTTGGGATTTAAACCCACACTGGCAGGAATTGCCATGTTTAGTAACTGGCTCTACCCAATGAGTCACAGTTGTAGTGGTAAGTTGTGTTTATAAATGTCTTGTGAATAATCATATTTAGCAGTTAAATACACTCAATATATATAAAAAAGTTTGTTTATGTGCATGTATTAATTCTAAAAGTCTTAGTAGATATCTTACATCAGAAATGTAAGAGAAAGTGAGAAAAACACAAGCATTGGGGAGTTAAACTCAAACAGAATTTAAATTCCCTATGAGATCCTCGGAAATTAAATATCCGTCTTCTATTTTTGGATCTTCTCCTAATAATTCAATATTATGTTCAGTCCAGCTTTGATGCAATAAGCCAGGTTAATCAATAAGTGAGCCAGGCGCAACAGGAACACCAACAGCAGCAAACTTTGGAGTTATGGCATTTCTCTGCATTTATGATTAGTCGATATAGAGGAGCAGTGATTCTACAAGATGTGCCATCTACTAGTTTGTGGGGTTTGTTTGTTTATATATTTAGTTTATTTAACGTCACTATCAGCGTCAATTTCCAATTTAATGACGTACACAAGGCAACATCAATACACATACATTATATACAGTGGTGTGAAAAAGTGTTTCCCTTCCTCATTTACTGTTTTTTTTTTGCATGTTTGTGACACTTAAGTGTTTTAGAACATCAAACCAATTTATATTGTAGTCAAAGACAACACAAGTAAACACAAAATGCAAATTGACTACTATTTAAATTAATTTGATGTTCCGAAACGCTTATGTGTGACAAACACGCAAAAAAAATAGGAAATGAGGAAGGGGCAAATACTTTTTCACACCACTGTACATACATACACACTTACATACACAATTGGATCAATTAACATAAAACATCAATTAAAAGATTTTTTTAGACTATGGGAATAAATCAGAGCATTCAGAATATACCCACAAGGGCACCATGCGGACTGCACATTTAAAGGACCTAGGCCACTCCACCTGAGTCCAAACACATGACCTTCTTGCTGTGAGGTGATGATGCTACCCACTGAGCCACCCTGCCGCTCAGCTTGTGTGGTTTGTGTAGAGGTTAGGCATTAGGCTGCCGTGTCAAGGTCTTGCTATTTTTTACTTTTTTTTTGACAGATTTGAAAACTATAAACTGTAGAATGTAATTTATGTTTTTCATAGTTTACCTTCGATGGATGGTTAGGTTTTTGCTCAGTTAATAATGTGTTATGATGTTTGCAGATTGATTTTTGGTTTTGTTACCAACAATCATAATAATATTATAATACTTTGATAGACTGAGTGATCCACTTATCATTGATCAAATCAAGTGCATGTCTGGAGTTTGCCATTGATAATTTGCCTATTAGGTTACTAAAATGTATCTTAGACTCATTGTGACATCAAACAATGTTGAAAATATGTTTACATAAGGAGCCACTCTGAAAAAGGATAGGGTCCCAGATAGGGTCTCCATCCATGGTTTGCACCAGAGCATTTTTGGATCATGCCGTATTTAGTATGACAGAAATGTTCACTTTTTGACTGACCTAGTCATTGCTTCATGTTGGATTCCTAGTTCTGTCTCCTACCTCTTATTATTCCCTTCACCCTCTGCAGTGTGTGTCATTTAGCATTGTGTTTAGCTGTTAGCATTAAGCTTTGGTCTCCCATGTTCTGTGTTATTTTATCCCCAGCTGACATTAGCCTGTAGCATTTGTCTGTTTGTATTCATGGGCATATATGTGTGTGTGAGTTTTTCTGCATTCATTTGCGCTTACAGCCACCTCCATCTCTTTTCTATCTACACAAGTACAAGAATCACAGAATGACTGACCTTGTAAATGATTTAGAATTGAGTGTTATGCAGTATGTCATTCGACTCGCTGGAGGACAGGTACCTGACCCAGACCTCCGCTGGTAATACCAGCCTCCCCCTCATTCTGGGGTTTCCTGATCTATCCAGTCTGGACAGTTTCCATTTCTAAAAATTATGCCAGTGCATTGTGCCACATCTGAGTCTGCGCCAACCATCAGGGAAATGAAGCCAGATCCAGCAGCCATTATACCAGAGCCAGGATCAGCCACTACCTCACCAGTGTCAGTGTCGCCATCATTAGTGTCAGCAGTAGCAGGGACTAGATCATTTTCCACTTTCCACAACTTGCTGTGAACTGTGTTCTCTGCCACCATGGCTCTGGAAGCCGCAAACCTGGATCCAGTACCAACACTAGGCGAGCAGACTGTGTTTTTCAGTGATGGGAGTCTCAAGAATGGTTTCCATGTATATCATTAATGTGAACATGCCTGAGGTCTCTCCAATCCCTAATGTAATGCCTGTAGCCACTGCAGCTAAGACGATGAACTCAGCTGTAGGTACCCCTGCAATGTTTATGCCTGGGCACAAGTCCCCTGAAACATCCAATGCCGCTCTCAAAAACCTTGGCATGTTTAATTCTGGTCCTGCAACCCCTGCCACATCTGATGCCACTCCTGTGGCCCCTGTCCATCTGATGCCATTCCTGCTTCACCCGACTCAACTGGACCTGTGCCAATTATCCCCAGCCACTGACACAAACAATAATAGACTCTGTCAAGGAACCATCTTACCGAAAACCTGGTTTGCTACTGGTATCACCCCTGGCAGGTCCCAGTGGGCAACCTATAGCCTTTGTATTACCCTGTTTTGCTTACCCATATGTCTTTCCTCCTTGGTCTACTAACCTTCCATTCCATCTTCTTCTGCTAAGGGGGGGGGGTATGCCACAAGGAGGATCCCTGAAGAGGAAACTCACTTATTTCCCTTATTCCCTTTCATTTAAATCCCTTGCCTCTCTAGGGTCTATGTGTTGCATTATGTGTCTGTGAAAATGAAAGGCCATCTCTGCATCTTTTACCTACAGTTTATTAATATGCAACGTATACTAGAAAAAATACACAAAACTTTTCATAGACAACAGAAGTGGCTCAATGACACACTTTTTTAGTTGTAGACTAGTCATTCAAAAACTAGTCCACTAGTTGAGTTTTCATAGCTAAGGCAAAAAGAAAGAAAGAAACTTGGAAGATCCTTATTTTTAATTATTTAATTACCACAGATAAATGCTGTTTGACAACAGCAAAGAATTGTGAAATAGTATTTAAAATAACAGACATGATCGGTCTGTAAATTACAATTCCAGCTTCAGTGCTTCTCTAGGCTACACTTTACAAGACGACAATAAATAAGGGCACAAGCGGCGAGGTTTATAAATGGCGAAAAAAGACAACTAATAGTTACTAATAGACAATCTAAGTCATTTCATTAATATAGATATTCTTTTTTGAAGGCTAGTATATTATGTGTTGCTCTATTAGCACTGTTGTGTTTATACTTTCTGGACCTTTTCACTGGGCAGAATATTCTGTGTTCTCGTACCTTATGTTTTACATATTAACCACTGTAGTGCAGATTACTGTATTGTACTGTATTGTACTGTCATCTTTTCTGAAGTGTTTCCAGACTAGCAAAGTTTGTCTAGTCTATGCAACCCCTAACTTGTATTGGATTTAAGCCGTATATAAGATTTTCATTTTACTTTCTGGGCTTTGCTGGGCAACGATTCATCCTGAATGGGCTGAAGCTGTGCATATAGGCTTTTACCTAAATGTACTGAATTTATAAAATGAGCTGAATTTAAACACCTGAGCACAGTGTGTCCCTAATCTAAAAAGTATGTTAGATTTGTTTTTCCTCACAGTATGGTTCCCTGAGACCTGCAGTTCTACTAACTAATCCTAGCTCTACATCTTAGGTGACCAACAACTTTTCAGCTGGAATTCTCTGTAGGCTTATGTGAGTTCTATTTTTGGTGAATTATTGAAATCATCACTACACTTTGGGGATTTGAGCCAGTTGTTTCACACACGTGTTGCCAGAGTAGGTCTCAGATTCTTTTGGTAAGTTTTAATCTCAAATATACTGTTCACAAAAATAAGGATGACACTAGGACAAAATTGTACAAAAATTATGAAGTATTCCCTAATTTTTCTGAGCAGCGTATTTAAAACTGTTCGAGTTTCTGTAGAGCAATATCCTGGTTCTAGTATTATATCTTATATTAGTCCGTTGACTGGAGGTTTCTCTCTTATATAGGGTTCTGTTTCTGTTGCTCCTTGGGATCATTTAGATTAGAATTATTCTGTTATCACATGGCCAAGGATAAAGAGTTGTTTTATGATTGTATTTTAGCTTAATAAACAGCCTCTATAGCTAAAACACAGCACATGAATTTAACTACCACACCTTTATTTTTACAATAACTTTATGTTGCTAAAAAAATTAAAAAAGTATATAAAGTCCTGTTTAATTACACAGTCACTCAGTTTAAAGTTTATATTACATTGACTCTATAAATACAATACAATATTTTTGTTATCTCATTGTGTTGATGTACTTGGAATACTAAGGCAGAATTACATTTGTATTGTAGAACATAGTATTTGATAATAAAAAACAGTAAATTACAATAAACCAACCCTAGAAAAATGCTCAGTAGAATAGTGTTTCACTTAGAAAAACAATAAGAAATAAGTAGATTTGATTTTGTCTCACATGATTATCACTGTCTAAAATATATCAGTCTTCAATTAGATATTAATAGGTGGGATACATATTGGCCATAGTTATGCTTCTATAAATAGCTGTTGACTTGTTTACTAGCTTTGAAGTTATGCTGTTATGTCCAATTCTAGCACATAAAACAATTTACAGCTAATCAACAGCTTATGCCTAGTCACAGGTGAATAAAACAGATTTCTATTAAGCAGACTTTAAAAAACTGTCATGGTCTGCTTTAGGTAATGTTGTTCATAAAGCGGGCAGCACGGTGACTCGTGGGTAGCACTACTGCTTCACAGCAAGAAGGTCCTGGGTTTTCTGTGTAGAGTCTGCATGTCCTCCCTGTGTCTGCGTGGATTTACTCTGGGTTCTCCAGTTTCCTCCCACAGTCCAAAGATATGTGTGTTAGGTTAATTGGTATCTCTAAAAAAGTAGCCCTTAGTGTGTAACTGTGTGTGTGCGCCCTGCGATGAATTGGAGCACCGTCTAGGGTTGTTCCTGCCCTTGTGCCCAGAGTTGCCGGGTGGGCACCGGCTGTTCCATGACCCCATGTGGATTAAGCAGAAGATAATAAATGAATGAATGTTCATGAAGTATATCTAAGATGTAACGCGGTGTGTTATCCTATTGGAAATAGCCATCAGAAGATGGTACACTGTGATCGAAGAGGGTAAAACATGGCCAGTAGCAATTCTCAGGTTTTGCCATTTACATTTACACAATTAGTATTAAGGGATTCAAAGTGTGGCAAAAAGATATATTCAATACTATTAAACCACCAGCAGCCATAAATGCAGGATTGATTCATGCTTTCATGTTGTTTACATGAGCCTTAGAATGAATCCTCTGTTTAATCTTCAGCTAAAGTAGCCCATCTGCTTCAAGATTGTTCCAAGTGGATATTTAAGTTACAGTTTTCTTTCTATCAGCTGAATTTTTCGCCCAGAGAACTGTCACTCACTGAATATTTACAATTTACTGTAAACCATACAGATGGATTTGTGTGAAAATCCCAGTTGATCAGCAGTTTATGTAATAATCCAGCCCAGTCTTGAATATAAAAGAAGTTATGAACAGGTGTACCTAATAAAGTGGCATGTGAGTGAATATGAATATTTATAGTATGTATGTTAATACATTTTTATAGAGATAAGAGGTAGGGACAGTGTGTAGATCAGTTTTGTTAGAATTAAAAGAGTTTTGCAGGAGGTATGGATATGTTTTAATTTGACCTTTTATCTGTACCACTGTGTGAGAGAAAAGCTGAACATATGGGGTCAGAGAGAGGAATGATGGATGGATCTATGAGTGAAGAGGATAGATAGCATTATTTTAGATCTTGCTCTTGGTGATGGAGGCACTCAGACAGGGGCAAATGGTTATTGATGACATTGGTCTGAGCAGACACACATACGCAGACACAAACACAGACGCGCACACGTACACACACACACACACACACACACATTTCAGTATGAGCTGCTGGCTCACTGATCTGTGTTCTTCTGAGCCTCTGACATTTATATCTTGATCAGATTGTAACACTTTGATTGTATGTGGGTGGGGCTGTATTCTATTTTACTGAAGACTCAGTGTCTTCACTATTACTGCAATAACTGAAAATGTAGAAACATGGATCAATGGAAGGTATACTCACAAGTACAAGAAATACTCACAAGTACAATAATAACAGTATATGTTCTCTGTTTCTTCTGACAATTACTGTGTGCTAATATATTTGTTTGCTGATGTGTTACACACATTTTTAATGGACATTTAATTATATTGTGCTTTTGACCTGTAGAATATATAAACTAAGATAAGGAAATGTCTACTAGAGAAAAGTCAAATAATTTCTGTCACTCTTTGCAGGACAAAGGTCTGCTAAATGATGTAAATGTACATTTACTTTTTTGGTGACCCTTGATCTACAGCACATAAAAATCAAAGGACAAGGCACCCAGATCATATTTAAATAGCACTAAAATACCAGTCAAGGAGGAAAATGCCACCAGCACAGTATGTCTGTGATCTGTCTATGCAGACACTCTCAACTGGCACTATGACATTTCTTATGCATGCATGGAAAGAAATCTACCCAGCCAGAAAAATCTTTCACTGTTCCATGACACACACGCCAGAGAAGACGTATAAGCTATTTCTGGCTAAATAGGTTAGCTAGCACTGCTGACTAAATCCATATCCACATAGTTTGCATAAAGGCTATCCTTTCATAAGCAGCATTTTTGACTGGCAAAACACACCTGAGAGTGACTGAGAAGTTATAGCACTCTATAGCAACTATATGCCTTTTCCCCAAATCAAGGACGTCTAACTTGAGCCCAGTTTGGGAATTTCTTCATTTACTAAATCTGCTAATGAAGTTTTCATGTAGGCAGGTAAATCACCAAACTATGGCAAATTCCAGTTCAAAAAGACCACAGATGGTAAGGTTATGTGCCAATCATAATTTTGTTAAACACATTGCATGATTGCTTGGCATGATTAATATGGCCAGAATATAAAAGTAATTTTATAAACAGTGGACCTTAAAAGTTTGTAAACCCATCCATCTATCCATTATCTTCCGCTTAATCCACACAGGGTTGCAGGCCAGCCATTGCATAACAGGCAACTCTGGGCGCAAGGGCAGGTACAACCCTAGACAGGATGCCAATCCATCGTAGGGCACACACACAGTGCCTAACAAAGTCACACAAGGGCCACTTTTAGAGACATCAATTAACTTGACATGCATGTCTTTGAACTGTGGGAGGAAACCGGAGTACCCGGAGTAAACCCACGCAGACACAGGAAGGACATGCAGCTGTCAGTTCAGATTCGGATTCACAATCAGATAGCAGTTCTTGAGGGATCATACTTATAAAATACAGGGCAGCAATGTACACAGGGGTGTACATTAGGGGATCCTGCAAAATGAAATATTTCATTATTAAATATTCCCTATTTTTTGTGAGCAGTGTTGAATACTTTACTGTGATTTACCAAGCTTGTTATTTGGTTAAAATCACAACTTTAGGGTAGGTACAAATCCGATGCACCTAGAATACAGGCAAGAATTAATCTGTGTGGAGCATCTTTGCTAACATTTTTAATTTCCAGCAAGAGTCACTGATGAAGCTGATGAGACTAGAAAATACTGACACATCAAGAACAGGTTTTGTAACGTCAATGTTAAGGTCAACATACTTGAGATATAATGATTGTTTCAATTGATTATATGTCCTGACATCCTCAGCTATTCTTTTTATTTTATCCTTTAATAAGTGTCTGCAGTGCACTTTCTCTTTGTAAATTACCTGCAAGGTAGGTATTTCAGGTACTGACTGACATCTGCCCACCTTTTAAGCCTACTTTGTTCAAACAAATTGACTTATTTCCAGGCAGACAAAAATCACATGTTTAAATTTAGCTGACATTTACAATTGATATTTGTAACCCAGGTTTTTATTTTGTCTTCACTAATTGTGCATGCTAGTAAACAGGAGTTGTCAGTGCTAGTCATTTTAGTTTTGCGTTTTAATTATAGCTACTCTTTATTATTGTGTATTCTCTCACACATACATGCACCACAGTCTCGTTAACTAAGGAGTCATGATGGGGTTATGGTGGTGTAATTTGACTGGTCTTGGAGCAGGTACATGATACTAAATGACCTAATTCTGTCTGGTTTAAATGCCAGCAGAGAGCCATCATTAATTGTGTGTGTGTTTTATATGTAGGAAAAGTGAAAGAGTTTTTAATTGGACAGGTTCAGCAGTGTCCTTCAGCTGAAATCTGAAAGGAAAAGATTTTAATGAGACAGAACATGAACACATTATATTAGACTAGTAAAGAAGGAGCGAGAGACCGAGACAGAGAGAAAAAGACAGATTAGGTAGGTAGAGGTGGATTAATTGTTTAATTATTGATCTTAGAACAAGAGCAACTATAAATTATCATCATTCATTTAGCTATAAATTATAATTTAAGAAAGTAAAAGATGGAAATATATTACATTTGCAATGAATCATAGAAAAAAAGCAGGTAATCCCTAAAAGTAACTTAAAACTCTTCACTTTACTGAATTGGTAGGGAGTAGTTACCATTTTTTCTGCTTTAAGAAAAGCCTTGTGTCCACCCTTAAATAGCTACACTGCTCAGAAAAATTATGAGATATTTTATTATGAGATATTTCATTTTGAAGCAGCAGTTTTTGTGAGCAGTATTTTTAATAAATGGGATTATGCTGAATTAATCATTTTTATTTATTAATTTAAAAAAATATATTATATTATAATAATATCAATGTTTTATACCTGTGTTATACCTGTGGTGGCCTAGTGGTTAAGGTACTGGATGGACCGGAAGATCTAGGGTTCAAATTCCACCTCTACCACAGTTGGGTCCCTGAGTAGGGCCCTTAACCCACAATTGCTTGGATTGTAAGACTGCATTAAGTGTACGTATCTCTGGATAAGGGCGTCTGCTAAATTGCATGAATTTAAATGTTATTTAATTACTTTGTACAAAAGATACATGAAACTGAAGCAGAAGTTCATAACCAAAAAAAAAACAAAGCAAGGATTATTTTTTGCACATAACTAAGGTAAATCATGTAACAAGAGACCAGTAAAACCTTAGCATGAAACCTTAACAGGAAAGCTAACAATGCAGGCATAGATTGATCATCTTGTTTTTCATGATGATACCGCACCTTAAATGTACATTGTTAAGCTATTTTTCCAGTCCAAGAAAAAACAGCACAGCTACCAGCCCAAACTGGGAGTATAATAAATAGTAAAATAATCGTTGCATTTATGAAATGTATTGTGTGGTCTAATTAAAACAGAAGAAAATCTACAACTGAGATAGAAAGGATGTTGGAAATGAAGGAGATTCCTACATTATGAGCTGATTAGAATAGAACCACTCTCATTAATCTCACTGTCACTTGCACACACACACACACACACACACACACACACACACACACACATTCACAAAGAGCCAAGATATGAAGTTTCAGCCTAGACATCAGTAGTAGACCTACCTAAAAAAACTGAAAAAAGAGATCACATTGTATACTGTAATTTTACATTAACTGTATATGTGTACAGTGGTATCTTAAACCCATGGATCGGTTAGTTTTCACAAGGTTGAGTACTGTATCTATAATTTGTAACAAACCTATTTATCTAGCTAGTTAAGTAACATCTTAATGTTACTTACAATCGCTTTAGCTATGTTTGGGTCCTGTGCGTGGCACTCCTTCCTTTCAGCCCCTCCTATGGATTGCAGCGGCTCATTCAGTTGGCGCCTGCAGCTCATCGGAAGCAATCAGTATGCTCCATTTAGGAAGCCGTCTATAGCGTCCCTGATTTCTGATTTGTCAGCGTGTGTTCGACAGTAACTCTGCCTAGACGGCCACTTTAAACCTTAGTTAGACTGAACGTAACATAAAGTATTTTTCTAGTGATGGTAAATAGCCCTGAAGCTTTCCATTAAATTGGTTCGAGCAAAGGTTCATTTCTCGAGGATTCATTTGCACACAAACCCCTCTGCTGGTCTAAACTGTTATTGTCATGCGAACTGTTTGTGATGGCCTCTCAGCTGTCATGCAAGTGTCCGCATGGAAGTAAACACTGCCAAGAGTAGGAATAAAAACATCTTAATATGATTTTGTATGGTTCATTCATCCATCCTTTCAGCCACCCATTTCATAATTTTATATAATATGCTTTTGATTTGTGCATAATGGTAATATAGGTTAATTAATGTAAAAAAGTATGGAGATTTCAGTCATTGTCAAAATAAATATAACATGACATTAAATGTTTACATTGTTGCGGTATTAAAAGTTGTACTTATGAATTCTGGTTTGATGGACTTTTTATTTAGAAACAATATTTTTTAAATTGTGCTTGGACTCTCGGCTACTCTTTTTGGATATGACCTCTTCAGCTTACCCTTTCACATGGTACTGAGGATCAATGTTTCAGGCAAATTTGCAAAACTCCAGAACTAACACAAATATTTTTCTGGGATCCATGATACTTTATATGTCATTAAATAAATATGTCATTTAAATTTATATGCTCATAAATGTTTCCAATACTCTAACAAATTCCTGAACCAGCAAGGCTTCACATGTCATCCGTGATGTCACTTGCCCTTAATGAAGCATGCCTTAATATGTGCTTCATAAAAGACTTTTTGTCTTTTTTTTGACACACAATCCGAAGCCTTGGCGCAGTACAACTCATCACTACTATTTTCCCGGGTTTTTTGTGTCCCTTTGTACTTCTTTTTCCAACCAAGTTTGTTGCTGTCACAATGAGTCTGCTTTTCCAGATTGTCCACTAGCGCTATCGCAAGGCCACGACTACACTTCCCACACATATTTTAATCTCTTACATATATCATCATTACATTCACACACAACATTTCAATTGATTCCAACAACTCATTGTTGGTGTATTACTTCTTTTTTTAAATTAGTATATACAGTATATATAAGTTTATGAGTATATATGTGTATATATTGTGATACTTAAGGTGAACAGTGTGATGCTCTGGCCAATATTCTGCTATGGAACCTTGGGTCCTAACATTTATGTGGATGCTACTTTGACATGTATCACCTACTTAAACATTGGTGCAGACCAAGTATACCCCTTCATTGTAATATTCCCTATTGACAGTGGCCATTACATCTTATAAAGCAACAAACTGTTCTGTGGGAATAATGATCTTTCTCTTTCCACTAAAAGGGAGCATTAGTAGGTTCTCAAAGCAGGTTATTGTATATTGAATTTAGTTTTCAAAACTTCCATCTGAGCATGTTCAGTGGCACTTTTATGCAGCAGATTTGGTAGCGTGGAGGAAGTATGTGTTAGCCCTTACTCTCTCAGCAACTGGAAACTGCACAGTGATAACAGAGATGCAGCAGTTACTAATATTTATGAATGTATCATTGTTCTTATGGAAAAGGAATAGACTGAATTAAAATAGAAATTTCTCTAATTAAATAGTCGTGGTGAAAAAAAGCTTTTTTTCCCATAAAACTTGTGTTCTTATGTTCTATTCGTATTGCCTAATTACCATTCACATCCATTATTCCAAATAATTTTTTGTCTCACCAACTAAATATAGTATTTTCTTCCATCGCTAATCACAAGTGCATGACTTCAAAGTGACATGGAATATTGCAAATGGCAATGTATTCTGTTCTCCAGTGGCTTGGCAAAGGGGCGCGTCAAATAGTACTCAGCGCTTTGAACTGTTTGCCAAACCGCGTTCCTTCAGCAAAAAGAGGTTTGCAGGTTCAAAGGCCACCTAAAGCAATGGGCATGTCTGGCTGAGTGGCATTTTGGGACTTGACTTTGACCTTATACTGAGACAAGGCTCCTGTTGGGACTCCAGGAAGCGCACACACAACTCTCTCTCTCTCTCTCTCTCTCTCTCTCTCTCTCTCTCTCTCTCTCTCTTAAAAAGAATAAGATTTCTCTTTTTTGTCTTTATGTCTATTTCAGCCTTTTCTTAATTACTTCCTCACATTCTCTTATGCATGCACAATTATCTCTAAGGCTGCTGCATAGTGATGAGTGAATAAAATTATAGTGAAGTTTGTTAGTCTAGAAAACATCTACAACTCTCTCTAACTAATCAGTAATATAAGTCCTACTCTGAAATATTTCTCTGAAATGTTTGTCTTATTTTATGTGATAAGGATGATCATTTGACATGATCTCCACAAGAACTCCCCTTCCCAACTCGAATTTGAAAGACCAAATTTGATCTGCCCCTCAAAATTCAATTAAGGTTTAGTTTGAGTAGAGTTTTATTAACCTGTTGGCTCAAGTTTTTTAATAAAAGCAATCTGCCACATTAAGACACTACACAATTAACTGTACACAATGTGGAATAGAGTAGAGAATCATTCCAAGTGTCATTAAATCATTGTAAAATACTGTAATCTAGATAAACAAATGCGTCTAAACTTGTAAATTAATCTGAATTACCTATCTGTATCTACTTGTCTGTCTTTGCTGACTGTGACAAGCTGTGTTTAAGTTTCACAATAAAATGCAGGTGGACTGTTTTCAGTCCAGCAGTGACACTGAGGTCTTTTAAAACCCCAGAAGTGCTGCGGTGTCTGATCCACTCGTATCAGTGCAACACACACTAACAATGCAGTGCTGAGAATGATCCACCAAACAAACAGGGCTTGAGATGTACTGGTCCTGATCATTAGAGACAGCATAAAGGGGACAAACAAAGCATGTAGAGAAATAGATGAACAACAGTCGAACTTTAGAGCTACAGTGTTCAGTGACTGAAATCTGAACTAAAAAATGGAATGGAATTAACCGTACAGTCGCAACCGACCCTCAGTCACTTGATGGGTCATTGATCTCCACACATTTCTGACCTTCATCGATGTGATCCATTAAGTATTTCGGCAGGATAGTGGAGTAGTTTGCCATTGCTTTCTCCAGAACTAAAAAATACAGACGGCCTAAATTTTTTTGCACAGTTCTGTATATATATAATTGGGAACACACTGGGACCTCCTGGGACTGGGTGGGGGGGGGGCGACTGTTAGGGTTCCTACCTTCCCCTGGTGCGTTTGGTTGTCCTCGCCGGTCGCCATTACAGAGCCATCGGCGGGGTGGCCTTATATCCATTATCTTAATTATGTCCTGATCCCAAA
>JAVSBV010128580.1:0-17868 GCA_033117975.1 Parotocinclus spilosoma
TAGGGAGTTTTTCCTTTCCACTGTCGCCCTAGGCTTGCTCAACTTGGGATTGGCCTTTTAGGAAAGTGTAATATTGTATAGTTGCTTTGAGACAATACTCTATTGTAAAAGGCGCTATATAAATAAAACTGAATTGAATTGAATTATTGTTAGGAATTAATGCCACATCATTTGATGGAAATCAAAATGATCACCTTATAGAGGGTAGAAATCAAAGCAAAAAAAAATCTGCACAGAAGTTTGTACAGTATCCATGTGCTTGCATGCACGCCTTAGAATGTCAGGCATGAGACCGGGGCATCACAGAGCTCCGGGACAATCTGAAGTGCAACATAACAGGGGTGTTCTAATGGATTTAGGTCAGTCAAGTAGGGGGTACAATCAATGGTAGCATCCTCCAAGAACTGCCTGTATTCTCTTGGCACATGAAGCCAGGCAATGTTGTGCACCAGAAATAACCCAGGACACACTGCATAGGGTGTGATAATGTGTCCAAGGACTTCATCCCGATAGTTAATAGCAGTCAGGGTGCTGTTGTCTAGCCTGTAGAGGTTTGTGTGTCCTTCCAGGGTTATGCCTCCCGAGACCATCAGTGACCCACCAAACCTGTCATGCAGCAGAGCATGCTCCATAAAAAAATGATCTATTTATAATGAAAACCACTGTGTGAGAAAGTCAAAAGTTATAACCCGACTTTTGATTTTTGTTTTCAAAACACTAAAAATATTTAGAACTTAAAAAAAACAACAACATCTGAACAAGCCAGAAATGGTTTTAATTAAATAATTCAAGGCACTTTTAATGCGTACACATTTTACTTTGGTATCCAAATGCAGAATGGCAGTTCTAAATCAGGATAATTCCTTCAAAACAGAAACGTACAAAAATAGTCAGCGTGCCTAAATGACAGACTTAATTCAACAACATTATTGTAACCACTAAACCACATTTTAAACGTGTTTACACATTGGTCATCGGTAGTCAATCATTAAATTTTCAGTTATCTTTCTTTTGCAAAAAGTGGCCGTGTGAGCCTCTACACAAAGACAAAAGCTCAGCTGCTCTTTCATTTGTAAAAGGAAAAAAAAAGGATAAACACTCTTCCACCTGATCTACACCCACAGCCTACTACTAGCACTGCAGCACAATAAAGCAGGGGGAGCTTCAGCCAGTTATTTAAAAGCTATGAGTGTCTGTCCGCCCACCTGTTCACCTGCAGAGCTTAGCTAAATGTTAGCACCATTACTAATTAGTCAATATTCACGGGGCTATGAGTATGTGAGTGTATCAGGTAAGTGTAGTGCCTCACTGAGTTAAGAAGAGACCACTTCACAACGTTCCTGAACTTCATTGGTAACGCGTGTGCAGGTTTTTAGTGTTGATAGGTTCATCTAGTGGAGTAGACAAAGCAGGTGGAGGACTGGACACCCATCATTTAAGCAATAACTGCTAAAAGAGAGAGGAGGAGAACACAAACAAAGCTGACATTTCTAACTGTCCCAGTGGCAAAATACAAAATATTATATAATTGTACATCTATTGTGCATATTATGTAGCCTTGCAATGCAAAATTCAACTCTCTACCATCACGAATCCATCTATACTATATATATACTGCTCACAAAAATTAGGGGATATTTCAAAATTAAATATCCCTTAATGAAAAGTTCCCTAATTTTTGTGAACAGTATATAATAATAAAAATCCTACAGCATAGTGTGCTCTTACCATTTTAGATTACAAACAAACAACTAATGTAACAACTTAGAACATGCACCATGTTTACTACCATGTACCTAATTGTACTTATTTAAAAAAAAAAGTGCATAGACTTTAAAGACAAACAGGGCCCTATAAAGCATACTTTTCCACCGATAAGGAAACTTTCATATACTTTCTAACATTTCTCATTCATGTAACAATGTCAAATGTTTTTTTTTTATTTTTATAGACAGTTAACACTGGGTCGTGGCATATTTAGTGCATTTACACCACACTCTGATCACAAACAAGCACAAATACACGGTCTAGACAAGCGAATCATCCATTTAAGACTATGAATGGGGTTTTGTTTACTATATATCCCAGGATGTATGAATTATATAGCATTTGGTAAAAGTTGCACAATGTGTAAAACATGGCTTTGCAGTACAGTACATTCGAAGATACAACATATCCCATTGTGGAAAGGCCCCTGAAAGGGCTAGTCAGATGTGCGTGTTGCATTTGAAGGACAGATGGATCCTCATCTTTGGATAAATGTCATGTTCTCTACCTGCCTCTCTCCCTGAACTTATATGAAAGCAGCCGACTAGCCCACATGCAAAGACTAGTACACAATAGTGCATACACAACCCCTAATATAGCACCCAAGCTCCCTGCAAGCCATCAGCCACACTACTGCTATTAATCTACCCAGCAGATTGTTACATACAAAACAAAAACAAAATTAAGTATAAAGTATGAAAAATAAAATCTCAATGACAAAACTTAATCTCCCTGTTCTTTAGACTGGATATCACTGTTGGCGAACTGGGCAGACGTCATTTGGATCATTCTTGGATCTACATGATGGAGCAGTTTTCCGGTTTAGGACCACCCTGTGGAAAGAGCATGGTTAAGCTACAGCATAATGGCAAAGAAGGAACAGAAAAGCTCTTTAGTACGCAAAGTCTGAATTAACTACCAATAACTTTACATTTAATTGCCAAATAAATTTGACCAAAAAGAAAAAGAGTTTCTTTAAAAACAGTAGTTTATAAACATAATAAATCAAAATAGACAGTTAACAAATTATGAACACATTGCAATGAGTACTGAATATTTTCCACAATGCTCGAGATCAACATGTCACATGCACATCCAACATGTCAAAACATCTAAGCACCAGCATGATATTGAGCTTCAGCACTTCAGTGTTCAACTGTCTGTTAGCCCAAATCCTGCATTAGCCTGAAGAGAAGGCTTAATGTGAGCAAAGCTTTACATTGTTCTACAACAATGACCTATTAACACTAAAACTTCTCTTAATTACTACCCTCTACTGCTAAAATGATGAACATGGGGTCCAAAGAGGAAGTAGTCATTTTTACATTTGAAAAGTTTTTTTCTTCCCATTTAAACATCGTAAAACACTTAACCTAAAATTAACACTTCCTATTTAGATCACGTTAATTATTTCAGCAGTAGAGATTACTTGTTTTACTTTTTTTTAGAGAGAAGTGTGGTGTTTCTAGGTCTCTGTGTTAGTACATTAAGTCACATTAAGCTTTTTACTTATAGATTTAAATGGGGAGGTAATATTAAAATTATTACTTTTTAACTTGACATGTAGAAAAACGTCAACAGAGTGATGGCTGGATGTAGAATGGCTATGGTAAGTCAAATAATCTCACTGTACAATTGTGGTAAACTGAAAATTATCTGAAGATGCAAAATGAGCTGAACTTTGAGTGACGACAACAATACAACAAATATCATCTATTGGCTTCAAAGGCATGCTAAGCTAACCCTTCTATAGTCTGAATAAGCTTGAACAGGAACTGTCTTTTTTTCTAAGGGTAACACCCAATAATCCACTTTTTTCAGAGGGTTGCATTAGGGGTGTCACGATACACATAGTAATATTCTTTTTTTTTGATACGAGGGTTTCGATGCGATACGAGTTGTGAATCATTGTAGACGATCCTGGATTCAGCTATTTGCTGGTAATTGAGCTTCATTATGAAATTTAATCTCACACTTATTTCACCCAAAAAGTAATAGTGGCACTTTATATGGAAACACAGGATCAAACTGTAAATAAACTGGCTAAAGGAAGTTCAGTTTCCATATGTACTCAGGTTATTAGACTTGAATGGTTCTTTTGTATATTTTTTTCTATGAAAACTTGTTACCAGTCATCCTTTCCAAAAATGGAGTTTGTATTGGCCTTTGTGACCTCTACATAAAAAAAAAATTAAAGAGAAATTAAAATCATTTTCTTTCTCCATGTTGTATCGAAAATGTATCGTATCATGGAGCAAAAACAGCAATACGTATCATATTGTAAAATTTATGTATCGTTCACCCCTAGTAAACATAGTAAAAGGTCTAGGATATGCTAAAGCTCAGACTGTAATGAAGAGTAGTGGAAAAAAGTGATTATGGAGTGAGAAATCAATTTCTTTGGATACAGTCATCGAAAATATACTACATAAGGTCATTATATCATTGCTAAAACAAGAATCATTCATTCTCAAACAAGAATCATTCTCCAAGGTTAAATCCCTTCTTTAAATCTTGGCCCTCCCAAGGTTTATTTCTCATAACATTTGAACATTTTTCCTTACCACTGCTGCCCTAGACTTCCTTAATTATTTTTTGGCCATAGATAATTATAGATAATACAAACAAGAAATCTAATGGTGGCCTTAGACTTTGGTGAATGTATGTACTGTGCAGTACCATTGTCCCCACCACCTCTATATGCTAAGGACACTAGTCCATTGACTAGGCCCGCAGAGGGTCACTGATTCAGCAGTTTAGAATGATACTGACCTGCTTTCCCTTCATTAGACACAGCTAATCTTGTCTACATACAGTGTCATGCCTGCCAAAACTCAAACTTAGATCCCTGTAGAATTCTGTGCCACCTGAGACTCATCAATACTAGTATAACTCCTAAACAAACAATATATGAATGGCATGTGATCTTCATACTGTACCTGTCTGGGTTTATCGTTGCCCACAATGAAGTGGGAGTGGGAGTGGGACACGAGGGCCTCAGGCAGACCACCTCCACTACTGCTGCTTAAAGCACGAGTCACACTGGAAACTCCAGAGCTTGCCGTCACACAGCTGCCAGAGGTCTTGTCGGACGGCTGACCACACGAGCCGCAGATCACAGTGCGGCTGCGTAGATTATACTCACCGTCTCCGCAGGTACTGTGAGCAGTCTACAGCAAGGCAGAGAGAAACACATCAGAAATACTTACAGGTTTAGAGTTCCAAATAATATATCCAAAATAAACTGCTGGTCAAATGTTTTAAAATATCATTATTTTTGTGATATATATAGCCATTTCATTTTTTATTTTTTGTGCATTCGGTCAGTACGTGTGATTGTTACAGGTATTTGGCATATGTTATTTTATAAAGTGGGAATGAGTTAGTTGGAGTGCACCACTGAACAATTAAACATCTGGAAATATAATTTTTCATTAGAAACCATTTTATGCGGATATAATGACCGAACACCTTCAAGCAATTCTGGAAAGCATAATTTTGCAGACATTTCCACATGTTCCTCTGCCTCCGGAGGTTGATGTGCTTTCACTCTTCTGTCCAATTCACCCCTAAACCTTGTGATGGGGCTAAAAGTCTGGAAACTGTGCTGGCTAATCCATGTCTAGTGTCTTGTTTGTGTCTTCTAAAATAGGTCTGGCATAGCCTGTGAGATCACCGACTTGCTTTAAACTGAACCCATGACAAACTAGGGCTAGACCAAAAGGTACTGCTGGCACTTTTAGCTTGGGGTGCCTTTTTCCCTCGTTATAATAGTAAAATCCTGTAGTGCAATATTGAACAAATACTGTCCTAGAGGGTGCAGTAGCTCAGTTTCTTACACACTATTTAATGAAAAACCACAATTAGGACAAGGCTACACCATGAAAGCACAACTTTTACCATTTCTTCATCTTCATCATCCTGAAATAGTGTGCGAGTGACCTTCCTCATTGCCATCTCCTACAAAGAAAAAGGGAATTCAGTTAGCTAAAGAAGTTCCTAAAAAATCCCTCAAGTCACTGGTCAGTACTACAATATCTTTGGAAAATGATTCATGTACCTCTCCACTGGCATTAAGCAGAGTGGTCTGGAACAAATCTCCACTGCCCCAGGAATTCTGAGTCTTCCACACCAGGTCAGAGGGAGGGTTATGGGTTCCACCAGCTGAAGCAGCCCAGATCTTCAAACACAGGAATATCATATATTACTGACACTGCTGCTCCACTGCTTTAACAATATATTAAATCTACTAATTTATGAGTTCATATTTAATGGTCTATCTCTATCAGTTTTTAACTGTATGATTTAAAGGGGGCATAAAAATTCACTTTTTCATTGTTTGTGCTTATGCATTTGGATATCTGCATTGAACCTAAACCCAAAATCCTTGATATCAGACAACTCAGAAAGTCAAGTCAGAAAACATGGGATTCAACAAGTCGTTGCTGTTCAATGTAATGAATGTAATTACTATAAGCTTATTAATTAGATAACATACGTTTCATTCTTACATACATAATCTAAGCTGTCCAAGATACAATAATACAAAAATTTGTAAAGCTGCTTTGAGACAATGCTCCATTGCAAAATACTCAATTGTTTTTGTTAATTTTAACTTTTCCCTTATACTTTTAACTTGTTCTTTTTTCTCTTCGAAATATGCTTAATTTTATAAGATCCTGTTTTATTTTAATATTTTACTACTATGTATTTCATTTTTTTTATTTTATGTATTTACTTTTTTTTTAATCTCTTTTATTTAAATTATTTTAATAGTTGTTACTTTATTTTTCACATTTTTTCACATTTTTACGCACGCACGCACGCACGCACGCACGCACGCACGCACGCACGCACGCACGCACGCACACACGCACACACGCACACACGCACACACGCACACACGCACACACACACACACACACACACACACCTCTTATTGGTGGTGATAGGAACTCTCCATCCTTTAACTTGACTCAGTTCCACATCAGAGACGTCGAGTTGCAGTGGTAACCGTGGCACCCAGACGCTCAGCTCTAACTGGCTGTTTAGATACAGGTATGTAAAGTTCACCTGCACAGAGACACGCCCCCTCATCTCCTTGCCATTTACGAACACCTCATCACATGAAGGAGAGACCTGCAGATACACACAAACGCACACACACATACACACACACTTTGTGTCTGTGCTTTTGGAGGAAAGCACTCCACATCTGGATGGTGTTGTGTCGTCCCAATCAGAAACAAACAGCTGGATCAGTGCACACTAACTAATAAGTGTTCTTAAACTTCTGTAACAGTCACACACTGTGCTTCATCACAGCTTGTGATTTCACATCATCTCGTTATTTATCCTGATCCTCGCACAACATACTGATTCAAGTTCTTAGAACTTTGGAGAAGAACCATAAACACCCACTGGAGCCCCCACCTCACAGCTGGACTGAGAACATCTGGGAGTCCAGTGGTGTGATTTCTCACTCTGTCTTCCCTTCTGGCACACTTTCTCACGCCATTGATTCTGTGATACTGTTTCAGCCCATTATTTAACCATCACACACACACACACACACACACACACACACACACAAACACACACACACACACACATCACACTCCCACATGATTGCAGCTCAGGGTTACTGAGGGGACACACTAGGGAGGTGTAGGGGTGTGTGTGTGTGTGTGTGTGTGTGTGTGTGTTCCATGGCTGCTCTTTTGATTGTGTGTAGTGTGTGTACACGTACACAGAGTGCATTCATCCATACAGTACACTGCTGTGTGTGGCTACCTGTGTGTAATGGTGTGTGTGTCATCTGTCTGTCTGACTTGCTCACAAAGTGTCTTTGTAAATATGTGTGTGTGTGTGTGTGTGTGTGTGTGTGTGTGTGTGCGGTCAAGTATATATATCATTATGAGGTCTAAATTTGTATTATAATATAATAGTAATAATAATAATAGTTCCCACAATGATTGAAAAACAAACTGTGTGTGTGTGTGTGTGTGTGTGTCTGTGTGTGTGTGGTCAAGTATATATATCATTATGAGGTCTAAATTTGTATTATAATATAACAGTAATAATAATAATAGTTCCCACAATGATTGAAAAACAAACTATGTGTGTGTGTGTGTGAATGTGTGTGTCTGTGTCTGTGTGTGTGTGTGTGTGTGTGTGTGTGTGTGATATTTCTGCCAAAACCTTTCCACTTTTAAAGCTTCCAAAATAGTTCTGGTACCTGTAATACAACATCAAAACACACCATTTCAGTACCAGTACCAGAATTCTCACAGTTCCATTTCTGTACCCTGTGGTTCCAGTACAATTTAATCAGAGGTGCAATTCAAATCTGAGCTTCTTCTACACTTAATTCTCTGTGGTTCCAGTTGTCTATCATGTTAGGAAACGAGCTGGAACCGGAACTTAAAGAGTTCTGTCGGTTCCTGTTTGTGCTTGTTTAATGGGATTCATCCTAAACATCCTGCTTTTATATAAAGAGCTTTAAGGTTTGGACCAAAAAATGGACCAGTGTTTTCATAATTAACTACAATTATATATGATCATAAACAGCATATATTATATTTTTTCCCGACTTTAAGGTAAGTGTATTTCTTTCTCATTCAACTATTTTAAAAATTGAGACCTGAAACAGGGAAATAAGAACAAAGAACATAAAACAGTGATAAATGTTAAAAGAAGCGTTTAGGGAGAGTTGCTGAGCGAAGCTCGAGTCCGGATTAACGGCGGGTTTGTTTTCTTTTATTCGATTGTGGAATAAGAAAAGGATTTGCACCAGGTTATTACTCATATGTGTCCTCAATGTGTCTAGTATGATTATTATTTTAGCGAACGGGTACATCGGGTCCACCAGGGGCCAAACTGTCGGCCCTCAACCTCCAGGGACCTGAAGTAGAATCTCGAACAAATAAATAAAGAACTTTGCACATGGGCATTTGATCTAGATCTGGTCCTGATCTTAGATCTGTTAATTTGGCACTAAAGGCTATTTATGTGTACATTTATTATTATTATTATTATTATTATTATCATTATCATTATTGAACGTGATTGTACGAGCCCAGCAGTGTTTATAAATGTGTGTGTGAGCTCTGACAGCCCCGGTAAGACCCGACCACAGCCAGAGGTCAGGCCTTGTTGTTCCCATGGTAACAGAATGACCATCTGTGCCCCGGATCACCCATTAGTACAGGGAGTCAGGGTGGAATTGGACGGGACGGGTGCATTATGGGGGTTCAGGGTCCATCGGCGACACCGGAGGAGCTCTGACGAGTGGCAGGACTCGCTAATGTGTCGGGAGAATCGATGCCTAATTAGCTATTGATCACAGAGAGAGAGAAAGAAAGAGAGAGAGAGCAAGTTAATCAGTTCAATTAACATAGATGACATGGGCGAAAGTTTGAGGCCAACCTTTCGGTTGAGTTTTTCAGCCGTTTGAGTTGCATGCAAACTTCTACTTATGGTACGAAAACTTGTTCTGACCACAAAACACTTGGGCTCATCACCAAATCATGTGCTCTAAGTGGAAATGGAAGCGTCCGAATACTTTTGGCTTTCTAACATACGACGATGGCTGTGCCCTAAATGTGCGTTTACACAGTGATAAGTGTTTCGGCGGCGTTTTATCAATCTTCATGATAAATGGCATCGCCTGCATTATCCTGACAATCCACACACGCACATATTTGTCTTGCTATCCTTGTGAGGACTTCCATTGACATGACTGGCAGTGAAGGATTACGGCAGCTAATTAATGTTACACCTACACCTAATCCTAACCTTAACCTCAGTAACCTAACACAAGACTTTAAGCTTTTTCGTTTTTCTAAAAAGCAGATAAAGAGACCAAAAAACTGTCCTCACTAGTCCAAATTCCGGATTTTCCTTCATCATAGGGGCAGTTGGTCCTCACAAGTATAGCAAGGCAAGATACACACACACACACACACACACAAAGACTCTGATTCTGAAGCTGTCACACTGCCCGTTTCATCCATCACGGGGTCAGATGGAGGTCCGTGCAGCAGTGTTGTTAGCCAGGGGAACAGCTGCTGTAATTTGGGCTCCACATGTTTTTGTTCTCAGAAACAGATTCTTGCAGAAGAACGTGGAACGTCCTTAATAACGCCGCGTGTTACAGCCGATCCGCATCGATTGGGTTTGAAGTACGACTCGGAGCTTGTAAGTGGAAATTGCTCGGCTTATTGAGTGTGGGAAGGCGTGCGCGTGCGCGCGGGCGCGAGAGGCGCTCAAGGCGTCGGCTTTTGTGAAAGCAAAGCCATTTTTGGTTAAATCTGCAAACGGGCGAGCACAAAAACGTCGATTTTACCACCTCAAAGGAAAAACATCAAAGGAATAAATAACACAGGGCGACGGTTCTGCGGCGCTACACCTTAATCCAACATCCATCGCCTTATTTATTAATTACTAAAACACAATAAAACCGTTACTCTATACAGCCACGCCCCTAATCATAACCCCACCCCTAATGATAAGCCACACAATCACAAAATCTTTACCACTAATAACAAGAACCCTGACACACAACCACACAGAACTCTGTCCCCAACCACACCCATAATCCTAACCCCGCCCACCTCGATGCATCCTAACCAATCGTACAAGCGCTGTTACTAACTGTCAGTAAAGCTCTGACTCGTAACCCCGCCCCTTATCGTAACCTTATTCTCAAACTCCTCCCATAATCATAATCCCGCCCTCATCTTGCCACAACTCCTCCTCTAAACAAAACCGTAACCAGCTAAATATACTACTGACATTAAAGCTCTAATCATCAACTCTCATCACAGCCACACCCATAATCATGGCCCCGCCCACAATAGTTTTTTTTTCAATCTAATAGCCAAAAGCCAAACGTCTGCAGGAAAATAAAAGTCTTATACATGTCTGATTCACATCTGAATGACAGAAAACTTGTGACACCTGCTGACAGGAAAGAGAATCACAGTCCTAAAGGGTAAAATACCACGTTAATGTATTACTACTAAAAGGTCCGCCCACAACCTCTTGCCCAGTTACCCAGTAATCATAACCTCGCCCATGGTCATTACCTTTAAAACAAAAGCTATAGCAGTTGTTGTTAGTCACATTTGAAAGGTTTGCTGAGCGCCGCCCACAATCATATCAATTCAATTTAATTCAAATTTATTTCTACAGCGCTTTTTACAGTGGAGCATTGTCTCAAAGTAGCTTTACAATTTACAAAAAATATTTTATAATGATATTATCTTAAAAGGCCAATCCCAAGTTGAGCAAGCCTAGGGAGACAGCGGCAAGGAAAAACTCCATGAAAGTAGAAGAAAGAAACCTTGGGAGGAACCAAAACTCCAAAAGGGGCCCGGCCTCCATGGGTGGCTTAGATGTTAATTAAGTAAATACTAATAGTAATAGTAAAATTAAGTAAATAATAACATTTTCATCAATAATAATATTTAAGTTAGTAATAAAATAAGTAACAAAATAGATTTTAAAACAAAATAAGATTTTAAAATCAGTCCTCAGTGGGAGGTCCTTGAAGGCACATAGTCACCTAGAGTTCCTGCACTCTGGTGGGACCGGGTCAGCTTCCTCCCCAAACCACACTCTTACTAATAACCCTGTCATTTCCCAGAAACCCTCCGAAACCTGGTCTACATCAGGTGAAGGTTCTGCGTGAAACCTCTCTGACCTTCAGAACGTCCTCGTCTGTGGATCTGCAGCTGACGTGATCATCCACCTCCCGCACGGTTCCATCCTGGTCCACAGTCACCAGCTTGACAGGAAGTGAGACGCGCTGACCCGTCAGGATGGCCGTGTTCAGGATCTCGGTGTCCTACAGAGGGAATTCTGAGTGTTAGAACTTGAACACTAAACCTAAACACTCTGGGAAGGGACATTCAATTAAATTTTACATTTACGTCATTTTAGCAGACGCCCTTATCCAGAGTGACTTACAATTAATAGTCTTACAATCCAGGATCCAGGTAATTGTGGGTTAAGGGCCTTGCTCAGGGACCCACCTGTGGCAGAGGTGAGATTTGAACCCTCGACCTTCTGGTCCATAGTCCAGTATCTTAACCACTAGGCCACCACAGTGGCGTAGTTGGGTGGTGCATTAGCTTACAAGATTCATTTTCACACGACACTTTATTAATCAAGTTTTTTTACTTTGATGTGTTACCACCGCACTCATTGTGTTACCGTGTAATATAAAGTACGCGACGGCGAACTCTGTACCGTGTCTCACCTAAAATGATGTAATTTCTCAGAAACAGCGCTCCTGTCTCACCCTCACTCTTCTTATTTTCTCAACACTAAATTTTCCGTCCATTTCCGAACTGCACTGGGAGCCACAGCAGCACCATCTACTACTATTACGCTGTGTAGAGAGGATCAGTCCATCACAGGGCTCATTTAGAGAACCCAGTCTATTTACTGCATGATGGTGGGTACAGGAGAAAACAGGCCTAACCCTGAACACAACCAGTAAGCTTGAGTAAACATTAAAGTCTGGAAACTGGAGATAGGCAAGACCAACACTAACCACTGCACCCTGTATTACCAGTAACTGGGAATGGGAAAGCGTAACGACACTCTCTTAAGTGCTCACGATTCGATTCATGATACTGAGTTTGATACAGGCTTAGATTTTTTATTTGTAAGGCCAGACTTTTTTAATTGTTTGTTCCTCGGATGTCCCTACTTAAGAATCTACTGAGAAGGGAGAAAAATAAAATAAATCTTTATTTAAAAATAAAATGTATTTAACCTACAATTAGTGCTTGGACGATATGGGCAAAATTTATATTGCGATATATTCCTTCATTTCGGTCGATACGATAGAATTCCGATATCGATATAAATAATTTGAAAGCCCCCAAAAAACTGCCAACAAAAAAAATCCCAACAATGGAAGTCTGTACCTACTACAGTCTGAAAATTCAATTCAAGTTTTAGAAACCTCCTCCCACAAAAACAATATAATACTTTAGAAATAAAAATGGTCAAAATAAATCAATGAGCACTCTTATTTGCATATACCCTTCTAATACAAACAAAAACATGACGTCCCTGTCAAACATAAACCTTTAAACCTAACTAAAGAATTATCAATATAAATAACTTTCATTTGAAATTAATTAGGCATTTTCCTATTCTTCCGTAAACAAATTGAACATATTAAAACAAAGTGCTTAAACCAGGATAAAGAATTGTAAAAAGCCTTTATATACGTGAAAAGAACATGACATCCCTGACAAATCACCAAACCTCTAGGTTTTATCAATATAAATAGCTTAATTATAACAAAAGATACATGTAAGGTTCGGAGGTTCTGCTTGATCACAGGTCAGCTGTGGCCAGGAACATCATTTTTCGAAAGCCCTTATTTTGCACCGTACTAAACGGCATTACGTGCTTAGCCAAGAAGTTTGTTACAGCTTTAGTGATGTCTGTATAACGCTTGGACTGTTTGCATGGGGTTCTTTTTTGGTTGACGCTGATGCAGGCGATGTTTCAGGGACAGGTTGGTTTGAACATTTCTTCCTAATTTTTTGACTCTCAGAATATTCTTTGTAGTGAAACTGCTTAAGGTGGTGGAACAGATTTGCTGTATTACCGCTGCTAGTCGGCGCCACTCTCCGGCACTATTTGCAGAAAGTTGAAACCTGAAGTTTATCAGACTTTCGAAAGCCGAACCACTTCCATACCACTGAATTAGCCTTCCCTCTCTTATCAACTATGTCTTCTGCTTTTTCACTAGTGGAAGCTTGTTCATTCACTTGTGCATTGCCGTCAGGAACACACAATTTGTGTCCTGCCCTGAAGCCTAGCCTAGCCTAGCCTAGCCTAACCTATCTGGCTGCGTGCCTGTGTAATTACGTCATCACACACGAACGTAGCCCGGCTACGGAGGTCGATTGTGTTCAGCCGTGCTTAAATGCAGTGAACTTACGGCAGCGCCCTGTAAAAAAACGCTTGTCAATGACAGATTCTGTAAATAATACTTATCGAAATAGCGCTAAAATGATATCACCGCTATTGAAACATTTCTTATCGCGATAAATACCGATATCGAATTATTGTCCATGCCTACCTACAATTAAATTCAAGTGACACTGGAAAAAAATTGAATGAACAGAAGAATACCGTTGGCTCTCCACCGGAGGGCGGAAAAAGCGAAAAAAAAGTTTTGTTTTTTTTTATTTCAACCATTGGTGCTGCGGCGGATCAGAAAAAATACCAAAATAAACTTTTTTTTTTGTATTTTTCAAATATGATTGTCGGGCGGATCCACGAAACAAGCAATAAAAAAAGTCTGGCCTAAAGTGTAAACAATGAAATGCACATTTTCTTGAATTAGGCTTAAAAAAAAACAAATATTTAGTCCCTTGCATTTGAAAGATTTAAAGTTGTAAAGGTTGAAAGTTTTTCCTAGGAGTCCCCTCTACCAGTTTCTAAAAAAGCTGTTAACCCCTCTGTACGTTTTGCTTATTGTTTTTTTGTTTGTTTGTTTATTGGCAACAATGATATTCCCCTTTGTTTTCTCCTTTTTTTGTTCATTTCCTCTTTTGAAGTTAATATAAAAAAATAGAAAAATCGTATTTCACCCCCTGTGATGTTTTGGCACCCCCCTTAGGTTAACCCAGCCCCCATGGTCTTACATAACCAAGCAAAAAACATTCCTTTTTCCTTAGAATACCAGTTCAACGTAACATGTATTTTCTTGTATAACACATTTAATGCAATTAAAATAATACATGCTTTAATGCATATGGAGACATGATTCTGCCCTCTGGTGTTCAAAAATGGAACTGCTTCTAAATGATCGTTACATCGCTACTAGCTACCATTATCGTTAGTCGCACAATCAAAGTATTTCCATTCTATTAAAGAAATACTTTCATACTGTATTTACGACTGACTGCCTGATGAGAGTCGTGCTGTGATTGGCTGTCATGTCTGACAGATGTGTTGTGATTGGTTGATTTCTCAACACAACCATAACCAGACGAGCTGCTCAAAAAGTTGATCATATAACTAATAATCAGTTAAAGCACCTTTTAAAAGTTTATCTGTCTATTTAAATAGGGCGACACACACACACACGCGCACACACACACACACACACACACACACACACTTTGAAACTGAATTAAAATACGCGAAATGAAAACATGGGACGTCTTTTGTCCCGATGACACTAAACACCAAACATGAGGAACTCGTTCAAGTTTCGACTTCCCCTTCCACTTCCTGCAGCGCAATCCGATGAATGAATTAGCGCACGCACACACACACACACACACACACACACACACACACACACACACACTTCAGTCAAGTGTCACAGCTGCAACTTGACGTGAATAAAGGCAAATTAATATCCGTGACGTCATGTGAATAATCTCTTTAAATGTATTCGACACTCCTGAAGTGTGTGTGTGTGTGTGTGAGAGAGAGATTGTGGGGGTGTTACAGTGGGACAGTGTGTGCTGGGTTGCACAGCGCCCCCTGGCACACGTGCGGCGTGTGTTTCACGCCTGTCTCGCTCCATTATTAATGCACTTTATCAGAGACAGCAGCGTGCAGTCTGCAAAACACAACAACAGCACCAGAGCACGGCATGATGGGAAACGCGCCGCCTACCTCATACAGAGACAGAGCCACTCCTTTACCAGATCGCTCATGTGTGAGTGGTACCTGGATCACGTCTCATGTGGGAGTCAGACACGAATCATTCTGCTGATATGAATCATTCCAGTCGATTCATGAGTCGATTCCTGAGTCCAGGAAAGTTTAGAGTACATCATACCAGACAGTATATACTGACAAAACTGCTGATGTGAATCATTCGAGTCGATTCATGAGTCGATTCCTGAGTCCAGGCAAGTTTAGAGTACATCATACCAGACAGTATATACTGACAAAACTGCTGATATGAATCATTCGAGTCGATTCATGAGTCGATTCCTGAGTCGAGGCAAGTTTAGAGTACATCATACCAGACAGTATATACTGACAAAACTGCTGATATGAATCATTCGAGTCGATTCCTGAGTCGATTCCTGAGTCGAGGCAAGTTTAGTGTACATCATACCAGACAGTATATACTGACAAACGTCTGTGTTATTACTATTGCCTCAACGCTCTGGACATCTGGGCTCGAGTCACAGCCAAGCTGCTGGTGGTGTGGATTTTGCATGTTCTCCCTCGTCTGCCTGTGTTTCTTATGCATACTCCAGTTCCTAGCACATTCCAAATAAGCGCTGTCAAATGGTGTCTCTAAAGTGTGAGGGAACTGTTTCCTCCTCAGATCTAGGGAGGGTTTCACTCGTTCAGGTTTGAGACTAAAAAGAATATTAACTTTAGTAACAATAACAAAACAAATGAGGGGATATTTATGGGGATCATGGGATAATATCCTCTCTTTTTTGTGAGCTTAATGTGTAACTGGATAAACCTCTTAATCAAATGATGAATAAAAAATGTTTCAGCCCTTGTTTTTTGACGCTAAAATTTTTTTGACGGATTCAAAATCCCGTTTCCAATATCGGTGTTTTTCTGTGAGCACCAACAGTCTCACAAAGAAGAGTTTTTGACATTTTGCTCTTCTTGGCCGTTTTTTTTGTTCTTGCTGCAGGGAAATATTTGAACCAGGCAGCAAAAAAATGTGTAAAAAGAGCATCACGTACCGTACGGTGTGTGACGCTCTGAGACGAAAATATCACGCCCACAATTTCAACGCCCCTCAATCTGACTGGCACAAAAAAGCTTTTTGGATGTGAATTTAAATAGTTTTATTATATCCTTAACCAGAGTGATCACTAAACGTGTTTCGAGATTTGAACTCATCCCCTTCCTTCTGGTTTCTAGACCTGCTGGGACAGCAGAAGGTGTAGCTGCATCATCTAAAAGTATAGGAAAAAAGAACAAGAGCCAGAGCGCTGTTACATCAGAACCAGTGATATCAGAATGCGCTAATCAGATTAACACGGGTAACCCCACCACACACACACACACACATACACACACACACACACACACACACACAATACAACACGCTTTTCCTCCACAGAATTGCATAACCTGGCATATGTGTATCTGTCACTTACATTCCTGGCTCAGCTTAGTGTGTTTATCGTGTGTGTGTGTGTGTGTGTGTGTGTGTGTTTGCTCTGCAGAGATGAAGGGATTTTATTTTATTTGAGTTCATTTCTGGCCTGTCAGAGCCTGCAGGTTTGGGACGACGCGCCCGTTTGGGTTCCAATGTATTTTTGCTCGCAGATTTCACACACAACGTTAAACACACTGTTAGCATTAGGGCTAAACGCGCACACGCACAAGCCCAGACAGCGGGTAGCGCGCAGTATCGCAAAGTACAGAGCAATCCCAGTGTGTCTGCCAAATTGTGAAAAGTCAAACAGCACAGAGAGAGAGAGGGGTGCAAAAGTATTAGGACGTCTGAGTCATCCCATCTGTTAGAAAGCTATCTAAATAGTTTAGGCTACATGTACTGCGTGTGTGTGTGTGTGTGTGTGTGTACAGTAGGCAGGTTCAGTATCTGTAACTGTAAGTGTATTGGATGCACAAGTTACTCCACTGTGTTTCCAGGACGATCTCACGATGAGGTATGCTAATTTAAAGCAATGATTCTCGCAGGACCTGGCACACACTCTCCCTCTCGAGCAGGACCCACTTCCTGTTCCTCCCTGTGGCCTCTTATCCAATTAGACAGACTGTGTGTGTGTGTGTGTGTGTGAGAAAGAGAGAGAGAGAGAGAGAGAGAGAGAGAGAGAGAATATTGAGGCCTAGATCTATCAGGCTGCAGAATTACACCGTGATTTATGAGCTGGGTTTGATCTTTAAATAAAGACAGAAAATCAGAGGTTATACAAACAAAAATACAGTCGAATCCGGTTAATGGGACCACATCGGGATGAGATCGTTTTGGTCCTAATAACCGGCTGGTGCGATTAAACGAACATGCCCTATGGTACAAGACGGTACGTGCTATGTAACATATTAAATGTTTATTAAACCTTTATTGTACGATTTACACGTATAGCGAACGTACAAACAAGA